>VKOC01030753.1:0-16250 GCA_009364415.1 Spea multiplicata
CCATCACGCCTTTATCCGTCTCTCCCATCACTCCCATCCATGGAAACAACTGAGTGACCCCAAACTTTAACTGTAGTGTGTGTATGTATATATATATGTGTGTGTGTATGTGTATATATATATATATATGAATTTGCAGCTGTACATGCGCATTGCTTATTTAGCTAAACTCAGTAGGTGGTTATTTTGAGAATACTGGAAGAATATGAAACTAATAACCTATATAACCTACTGAGTCCGCTGGCTCTTGGCAGTATTTGCCGTAGGCTATATATATAATGTAACTTAACTAGCTTTCTTCTTATGTTGCCAATTTAGTATTTACTTGTTTTTACAAAAACTGTATATTCTTGGAAATTAGATACATTGGCACACAACATAAAAGTGCTGTAATGTGTATTATTATGATTTATTATAAGCTGTACCGGCTCCTCTTGGTATATTTAATTGGGTGGCTTCATTTTTATTTAACAAAATGAAGTCATTAGTAAGAAAGATATTGCGGGGAAATAAAACGTCGTAACCTGATTCTGAAACTCAGCGTTAGTCATTTTTGGTTTATTTTAAAATAAAGCGAAAGAACAGATTTGAGTCGAGAGGTGATTGGGTCCGTTTCTTGGTATCGTTATGAGGATGTGAGACGCACCAAGAAAAAGCTGCCCTGCATCTTACATGCTGACTAAGTCTAGAGACGTGTATTAAAAAAAATAATAATAAAAAAAATATATGTATTTATTTATATATATAATTTAATATAAAAAGAAATGCCTACAAGCAACTTCTTCTGTCGGTACGTGGGAATCTATTTTGGGCTTTGTGAATGTACCTAGAGGTTTGTCCTGCGGATTTATTAGGGGCATCCCGTACCACAAGATAAAACGGGGCATTTATCACAGATTAACCCTATGCACCTTCAATGCATTCTAATAGAAACATTGACAGCAGATCCGACCCGTTCGGCCCCCGTCTATAGACTCAAACCTTAGTCAGTCGTTGGTCTCGTCTTAGCTTCAGGAACCGTATGTCTATCCAACGCATGTTTAAATCCCCTCACTGTATTAACCTCTACCACTTCTGCTGGGAGGCTGTTCTACCCTCTTGGTAACATTATATCTAAGCCTGTCTCAAGTGGTCGTTTGTCATAATTCCTAATATGAAATATTCTTATAAAACACCAGACTACGTGCGGAAGATGCAGCTGCTGATTGTTCTCTCATCTCTGAAAGTGAAATAGTGGAGTTTCGCTCTTACCCGGAAAGTACGCTAAGCTTCCTCTTCTCGTTTTAATGGCAGTTAAGAGCTTTTATGGATTTTTTTTTTTTAATCCCTGCTTCTCATTTCATTTTCTTTCTCCTGTTTTAGGACGACACGGTGAGCATAGAGAGCGGCACGAACACTGAACGCCCGGATACCCCGACGAATACCGCAAATGCCCCTGGAAGAAAGGGCTGGGGCAAAGGAAAATGGAAATCCAAAAAGTGCAAATACTCGTTCAAATGTGTAAACAGCCTCAAGGTGGGTGCGACGCGAAAGAACATGACATGAAGGGAGATGCCGCCATCTATTTAATATTCCCATGGTGTCCCTCTTCCCAATGAACGGGGGGATTCTCCAGAATCTCTTTCCTTCCATTGCCAATCAGCGGCAGGAATCATCGGCCCCCAGAGCTTACCCAAGGATTCAGCCTTGCTTTACCCAGTCCGTGGTCATCTGACCTCAGTGGTGCGAAGTTTCTCACTCCGTTTGCCTTTTCTTCACAGGAGGACCACAACCAGCCACTCTTTGGAGTCCAATTTAACTGGCACAGTAAGGAAGGAGACCCACTGGTGTTCGCTACCGTCGGCAGTAACAGAGTATGTTGTGTAATTCTTGATGTGATCAGTAAATTAATAAATTGCTGTATTATTTTCCTTCTGGAAGTGCCGTGATCCTTTTATTCTTTTTGCTTCGCTGTGTAATGCCGCTCTTTAATGACCTTATGGTGGCATTAAAGACGGTGATATCCATTTATTTTGTAGGGATAGGTACCGTAGCTCTTAGGACTTTGGTCATACTTGCACACAGATGCGATAAGTCTCTCTTGTTTTTCCTTATAGGTCACTTTATATGAATGCCACTCGCAGGGAGAAATCCGACTGCTCCAGTCGTATGTAGATGCTGATGTATCCTTTTGGCTATATTATTATTTATTATTATCTTTTATGTATATAGCACCATCAGTCTATGTAGCGCTTAATACAAAACATGCATTCAAGGGGTCTGACAAGACGAGAATTGACAGACTAAGACAAACCGATACATTAGGCTATAGAAACTTTATAGCAGCCACCATTCTACATCTTGTGTGTTTATTAACACCGCTTCATTACCTTCCTGTAGTCAAAGCCCCAACTCCGCCTGCCTGATTGATACGCTGCACATGCCATCGCTACTGCTCCCTCATTCTGTGTCTTGTGTACTTGCGTGTCTAATTTCTATAAATCTGCTGGACATTGCCCTCCTCCCGTGACCTACAGATCATTTTTCATGCTTCTCCAACCCTGTGGGGCTCACAGGCTTTACTATATATATATATACCGTATATAAATATATATATATATATTACCTAAAGAATGCCATCTGGTTTGGTTTTGAGGCTGTGCTGCCGAACGAAGCATCTGAATTTAACTCATCGTGCTTGCTTCCAGCATGCCCCTGCACTTACCTTGCCCCGCGTTACTCCATCCAGATGATTCCCCTTCCCCCTCTTTGTCTCGGTGATCTGAGATCCTATTTTTTTTCATAGATTCCCTCTTGGGAAACGGTTTATTGGCTTTGGTTTAAAGATAAATACTCCCCAAACAGCCAGTTTTTCTTAATTCTGAGACCTAGGCAGATGAGAATTTTTACACCTGCGCGTGGACGTACGACAGCAACACAAGTCACCCGCTCCTCGCTGTGGCCGGTTCCAGGGGGATTATTAGGATAATCAATCCTATAACAATGCAGTGTATTAAGGTGAGCTTCCCTATGGGATCCATTTACAAACCTGAACACAAACTAAATGTATATTTTATATAATTACTATTTTGATTATGATCTGGCTGGGAATGGGCTTAGGATGATGGGAGTTATAGTATTACAGGTCAACTTTGTTTACCTTAATTTAGGATTTGCTTTGTCTTCATGAGCCCTCTTCTATATACTTCAGAAAACATCTTTTTGGCCCTTATAAAAAAAAAATTAGTACAGTATGCAGCCAGAATAAGGAATATTTCAGCCCAGAAAAGTGCATGAGTTGATGCCACGTCAGTGTTGCATGTTTTTCAATGTTTCCTTTTTTTCCCCTCCCCAGCACTATGTGGGTCATGGGAACGCTATCAACGAGCTCAAGTTTCACCCGAGGGACCCGAACCTCCTCTTATCAGTTAGCAAAGGTCGGTTTAGGTGATTTAGCTGCTGTAATAAAGGCTTTGTTTCCCAAAGGGCTGATCCAGGAAACATGCCTACAGAGCTCCAGCCATGCGCGGTTTCTGTGCAAGCGGGTCCTTGATGCTCTAAAATTCACGACGGGGAGCTGTGTATCTATATGATTGTGTGGAAATATCTGCTTTTTTATGATGCATTTGCTCATGAGGACTTGGCTTATGTAATTAAGGAATGATACGAGGAAACCTTTGTTACTCTTATCAGACTAGTTTTCTATTTTTTCCAGTGCTTTCGTGCAGCTGCATATCAGCCGTTTGTATGAAATTTCGCTCTATTACCTGCGCCCCAATATACTAGACAAACACCCCAACTCCTTATTATACTACTTGTGAGAAACAATAGAATGGCCCAGTCTTAATCATCCAGTCCCTGACCCTCTGACTGATAAGCAGCATACTTTATCAGCATTGCCAGAGACATTCAGCCCAGTGACTGTTTTGAGCAGAGAAAGTCATTAAAAACATCCCACGAGATCCAGTTTTTTGTCCATACCGACATTACTTTATACAGAGCTGGGGTTTATGCTCAAGGAGAACTTAGTTTTTTTCCCATGGGACTTCCTTTTTTAAAACATTCTTTTTAAAATAGCAGGCTTGTATAAAAGCAAAAATTTATTGTTTTTTGAGGATTAAAAAAATGTCAGGAGCGCTGATTTGTCGATCTGTTGAGCTCAACGTACGTTGGTTCTTTGTATTGACTTTTTTCTTTATTAAACCTTGTGTGCTCCGCCAGATCATGCGCTGCGGCTGTGGAATATTCAGACGGACACTCTGGTTGCCATATTCGGGGGTGTGGAAGGTCACAGGGATGAGGTTCTAAGTGCGGTAAGTGAATGTAGATGACGTATCGGAGATTTGCAGTCCAGGTTTTACTACCGCGAGATGCGTAAGAATTCAGGACCCCGTATCGCAAGCCCCCCGTAACTGCCGATCACGCTGTGTCATAAGGACTGGGGAGATGTTTCTACAGGCAGAACTCAACAGCTGATGGCTTTAGTCAATCCGTTATACACTGAGGACCTCCGGTGTGACATTAGGCGTGTTTCTGTCCTTGTTTTTAGGATTATGATCTGTTGGGGGAGAAAATAATGTCATGTGGCATGGATCATTCCCTCAAACTGTGGAGGATTAATTCCAAGCGCATGGAGACGGCCATCAAAGATTCCTACGAATACAACCCCAATAAAACAAACAGGTAACCCCTTGTTTACTTAAAAAAAAAAAGTCTTGTTTGCCTGTTTTGTGCCACGATAATGGAATCAGCCACCCAGTAGAAGTGGTAAAGGGTAATACAATGAGGGAATTTAAACATGCATGGGATAGACTTATGTCTCCTGAATCTATGACGAGACTCCTTGAAGGTTTAATCGTTAGACCCCTCCAAGAACAGACTATTGGTGGCTACAGTATTGAATATCAGTGAATTCCAGGGAATGTTTGTTAAAGTGAATGCTCTCTGATACGGTTATAAAGCGGTTTCTTTTTGCGTCCGTTCTGGCGTAACGCGTCTCCTCTCTTTGCAGGCCGTTCATTTCACAGAAAATTCATTTTCCTGACTTTTCCACGAGAGACATACACAGGAATTATGTTGACTGCGTGCGGTGGCTGGGAGACTTGATATTGTCCAAGGTGAGCCTTTGTTCTTAAACGCCAATTAGCTTCCAAATGTTAAAAAATAAAATTAAAAAAAAAATCCATTCTTTTATAAGAATACCACCCAAAACCCGAGTGAAACCTACTTTTAACTCTTTGAGTGGCAGTCGCAGATGAGTGACCAATCCGAAGTCCTGCTACTTGACAGGAAATATTTTTAGCAATCCCGGATTTATTGACTTTATTTTGATTTGATGATTTTTCAGTCTTGTGAGAATGCCATAGTGTGCTGGAAGCCGGGCAAAATGGAAGACGACATCGACAAGATCAAACCCAGCGAGTCCAACGTAACCATTCTCGGAAGGTTTGATTACAGCCAGTGCGATATTTGGTATATGCGGTTTTCTATGGACTTCTGGCAAAAGGTAACTATTTTTCCCCGGGTACTCTGACTCTGTAAAATTATATTTAACGTGCGGTGTAAATATAGCAAGGCTTGTTTTAAATACCTCTGCGGTCCTAACTGGATGCTACCTAACAAAGCAGAGCCTTCCTCCTACCCGTCCTCCCCTTTATTGCATTTCATTCCTTTATCGTAGTCAGGTTGGCCCCCACTATGTTTTGATCTACGATATATTCTTGGGCAATATTCCTATTAATAGCTAATGTATCTCTAGATGGGAGAATGTGTGCAAAATTCTCAATGTGTCTGTTATTTCTAGATGCTCGCCTTAGGAAACCAAGTTGGAAAGCTCTATGTTTGGGACCTTGAAGTAGAAGATCCACACAAGGCCAAGTAAGCGGCTTCTCTGGATATTACAGTATTGGTGAAGTTTTTTAGTTAAATAATGTCAGTTATGTATTTACCACCTGCAAACAATGCAATTCTTTTTATACAGTGTATGTATAATAAGATAGACTTGGGTAACTGTGAGTAATTCACAGTTACACAACATCGCATTGTTTTGAACCGAGAAAGCTCAGTAACAGCTTTTTAAAGCTAAACTATCGGCAAAGCTCCTGCTTACCTTCTAGGTAAGATACACTGAATATAATTAATAACCAGTGTCGTGCCCTAGAGGCAAGTTTATTGCCATTTTGCCCTTATGTCGAGGAACCGATGAAATGTTTGGTTGTGCGGACATGCTCCGCATTGTCGCTACAGATGAAAAGGCAGTCAAGGTGAAAGTTCTTCGTACTCGCACTCTGGGTCGCTTGATACCCTCTAGAAAAACGAATTATCTAATATATGTATTTATGATAATGCCACTTTTACTCACGGGATTAGAACACTCGGCACACGTGAGATTTGCACTGAGATCAAATGCGCAGATCCCACAGGGATTGGCTGGGGCTGCGCATTATCCCAGACAGCCCTGCGTTTCTTAACCCTTGAGTGCCTGTTCTGCATAGGCTGTAATGTTACAACTCTATAACTCTGGCATTAATAAAAGCTGGTTAGTCCGGGCAGCGATTTTAAGGATAGGGTATGAAATGGGGAAATCGCCAAGCAGGCAACCGATGATGCTAATCACGCCACCTTTTATCACATCTCGGCTTTCACAGGTGTACTGGCCACGTACTTACATACAGAATATATAACAAAAAACACGCAATGTCAGGTTTTAACTTTGACTTATTTCAAAGGGTATCTAGTTGACACCCACCCCTTTTATTAGTTATATAATATATTTATGTATAATCTCAAATACATCTATGCATAATGTTTATCTGAAATATATTTATGTAGAATGTTTATCTCAAATATATTTATTTTTTAATTCTCAAATATATTTATGTAGAATAATCTCAAATATGTTTATATTTTATGTATAATATTTATCTTAAATATACCATTTCCTGTCATTTAGTGTCTTGATTCATTGTAACCTGTCCTGTATTTGTCACAGGTGTACGACCCTAACGCATCCCAAATGCGCAGCCGCCATCCGACAGACCAGCTTCAGCCGCGACAGCAGCGTTCTCATCGCGGTGTGTGACGACTCCAGCATCTGGCGCTGGGACAGGCTCCGGTGAGCCGTCTCTATGCACAGAAAATCTCCTTTTTTTTTAATTTTATTTTAAGAAATGGGTGTAACGCACCTTGGCGTTTTGCGGCCGGGGGCTCGTAGTCGGCCCGCCGGCCCGTAGCGGAGTCTAGTGAAGCTCGTCTTTTTTTTCTCTGTACTGTGTTCTTGCTACAATGCAGCTGCTTTTAATAAAACTTTATTTTTGTACAGCTTCCTGTAACGTCTGTATGTTTTTTGTATTGATCGTAATGTATTTTCTGCGGGTCTGGTTAATGCGTGCGCGCTCCGACCCTGGAGAATGACCCGATTTCTGTAAATATCCTTTTTTTGTTTTGTTTTTTAGTAGCCTTTTTTGAAGTAGCTAATTTAAGTGAAACTTTTTACTGTAATGGATGCTTACAGTAAGAATCCAAAACTACCCTTAATAGGGTGATCTGAAATTTATCACTGCAACGTTTTTTTTTTTTTGGAAACCAATAAAAATACACTGAAAAGCCACTGCGATGTGTTTGTGTTATTATACATTTATAAGATTGGAGCAGCCGTAATAGCGTATGAAATGTATGTATATAATATTCTTATCTTATGCGTTAAAGGAAAAGTGTGAAAATACCTATAAATACAACACCTGACTGCCTCGTAACTGCTCTGCCTCCCAGCAGAAGTGGTAGAGGTTCAACAGCGAGGTGTAAAATATCAAAGAGGCGTATTTAGTGTATAGGAGTATAAAATATAGAAATAAAAAACTCTGTGAAAAGTAACAAATTCCTTAAACACTGGCCTGTTACATTGTAGTCTAATAATTAACCAAATGCACAGCATGTTATGGTCTTGGTGTAGGTGCTTTTTTTTTTAACCCTTTAAGGACAAGGGGCGGTCCCTAAACCCATTGAAAACAATGCATTTATGAGCCCGCGGCTTTTCATTAGCGGGTTAAAAAATATTTCTTATAGCTAAAATTATAAAAGCGGCAAAGTTATTATAATATAGCTTTATTCTGCTAAAATTCTGCAAACCAATACAAAATTTCACCCTAAGGCTACGTATATATATATAACTCTCTCAATATATATGTATGGGTGTGTTTGTATGGCTATTAGAATATTAGTATATATAATGTATATCGGCCTCTTCTAAGGTCCACTTATTCTCCTCACTGATTGGCTGCTCAGGAGGGGCGTTTAACCCATCCACTGCCCACCGGGAAAGGTGCAAATGCATGTGGAGGTGTTCTGCAGAATCCCCCCCTCCCCCATACCTTCACAAGGGGGATGCCATGTAGATTTAAAAGGATCTCTCGGCTATCCTATAGATTGAAATGTATATAATGGCTGGTGTGTCCCTTTACGTGTATCAGGCCAGCGTAGGAAAAAAAGTGACATTACATTGGATATAAGGGCCTCGTTGGTCTCCTCTTCGGATGCAAATAAAAGCCATCAACGTGGACTTAAGACTTATCTGTATGAGTTAGGCGGCGATATGAATTTATTAACCTCCGACAATCGGGATTGGAACAGAATCGAGGCCCCGCCGAAATGTCTGTCCGCCCGGGGTGTTCCCTTTTTGGGGACCCAGAGGCCTCTTGTCTATGTGCTCAGAATGTTTGCTGGGTATGAGGGGATCGCAGGGCTCTACAGCCCTAAAAGCCCCGATAATGTGTATAGAAACAGTATAGAAAATAGTAAATAAGAGAATTGATTATTCTGTATGCATTGCTCAGCTGGCAATAGTGAAACTTTTGTAAAACCACGCCCCCAGCTCCATGTCTCCGCCTATCCCAGCCCCATGCACCCGCCCCCTAGAGTAAAGGTTTCACTGGTCATTTGGAATTTGGGGGGGGGGTAACTGGTTTAATAAAGTCTGAAAGGGAAATAGTTAAATGGACAGTGCTGGTTGTAGTAACTATAGAAACGCCGCTATCCACGCGCCCATTTAACGTCCCCTGCCAAGTCTTGAAATATCCATTGTTTTGACTTATTAGACAGCGGCCGTAATAAGCCCCACCCCCTTTAATAGACCTCGCTCTGGTCTGATGGTTTACTTCGGCCCCACCAAGAAGGGAGCTGTAAGCATTACTTTGTTTACCGCTGACAGCCTCTTGCCCTTTTCAATGATGGCCGACAACCTGCACGCTCCCAGGCGCCTTTGCAGACGCCAAGATGGAGAATGCCCAAGCAGACTTGCCAGTCTCCATCATGGCGGCGCGAGGCTCAGGGGCGGTGCGGGGTCTGCGTATTGGGGTGTGTGTGTGTGTGTATTTGGTGCTCTCACGCCGTCTGTTCGCCAGGTTTCTGGAAGTTTCCGGACGGGGGGGTTATAGGTGTCTGTTCCACGGGCCCAGAACCCAGTGCTGACAGGGAGACATGTTCGGCTGCCTAGTGGCCGGGAGGCTGGTGAGTGTAATGGGGAGGGGGTGGAGGGCCTGGCATCTTCCTGCCACCTTCCTGCCACGGGAGGGGGCAGCACAGACAGTGCGGAGAATGTATGTGTATATAATATATCTATATATATAATTGTTAATATATTTCTGAATAAAGTTGTTGTTGTTCTCATTAACCATATCGGTTCCATCTCTCGATCTATTAATCTGCTCTGATACTGCAGACTGTCAGGGATTTAAAATGTTAATATTATTATTTATTGATGTATATATAGCGCCATCATATTACACAGCGCAGTACAATGGGATCGGCGTCTCTTAGACTTAACCCATTCATGGACAGAGGCGTAACCCATTAACGGTGCTTGGATTTTGGCAGCCCCGGGGCGACATAAACATGTTTAAATTCCTTTACTGTATTAACCTCTACCGCTTCTCCTGGGAGCCTGTTCCACTTATCTACCACCTTCTCAGTAAATTGCACTAGCCTTTTCTATGCAGTTTCTTAGACCCCCTGCGATGAAGCGCTAGCATATTCTGCAGCGCTGTACAATGTAAATATGGGGCGGGTAACAAATACTCAACGAAGATACATTAACACATAGCCTGCCCGCGAGGTTATGAGGGCTCCGTACGTGAGCTTACACTCTAAACGGAATGACATGGGTCACTATCAGTTAATGATAACAGTGAGCTGAAACTGCAGCTCTCCTGCAGACTTGCATGACATTATTTAGTAAATAAACCCCTTGGAGTGCTGAATTATCCATTAGGCAGGTGCTTTTGCCCCCCCCATGATCTAATGTATAATCCAGCGGCCCCCGCGGACTCGTGCGGCTGTGGCTGCAGCTGGGAGGCGGTTGTTCGGCGCCGTCACGTAACATATATGGAGATGAATTCTTGATTTGTCGGTTTCCTTGGCGATCGCTTCACATTAGGCATCAGCCCCACAATTGCTTTTCATAAATGCGCCGTGGTGTATGCCTGAGAGTGATGGGCCGTGTTCTGGGACACGGGAGAGGCCAGCGCGGGGGGGGTTTAATGTATATTATTACAAATATGTCCCCTTTAAATGTTTGCGGCACCCCCTGTGGAAATGCGTGGGGGGGTTCTGCCCCCCCTCCTCGGTTTATTTATCACGCAGGACATGTGACCGGCCAAACACGTCTGCTGCGTGGGACACTAGAGTGTCAGCTCCTTCGCCAACTCAGCAAATGCTGCAGGCGGGCGTCTAGTGTTCTTGTGAGTGGGACCGGGTGGGTTTCTCGCGGGACCAGGTGGGTTTCTCATTGGATTGGGTGGGTTTTCGCTCGGGATCGGTGGGTTGGTTCCTGGGATCCGGTGGGTGGGTTTCTCGCGGGATCGTGGTGGGTTTCTCGCGGATGCCGGTGGGTTTTCATTGGATATGGGTGGGTTTTCTCTTGTGCCGGGTGGAGTTTCTCCGCGGATCCGTGGTTTCTCTGTGTGACGCGTGTGGGTTTCTTCGCGGGATCCGGTGGGTTACCTCGCGGGAACCGGTGGGTGGGTGGGTTTTCGAGGTGAGCTGAGAGTTTTCTTTGCGGGATCCGGTGGGGTTTCTCGCGGGATCCGGTGGGTTTCTCATTGGATTGGGTGGGTTTCTCGCGGGACCCGGTGGGTTTCTCGTGTAATCGGCTTCTTTCCACGCTTTGTCTCGCAGGTGCAGACGGACGCCCAGCAGGTAGCGGAGGACAAGTTTGTGTTCAACCTGCCCGACTACGACAGCATTAACCATGTGGTGGTCTTCATGTTGGGCACGATCCCCTTCCCCGAGAGGATGGGGGGGTCCGTCTACATCTCGTACCCGGATCAGAGCGGGATGCCGGTGTGGCAGCTCCTCGGCTTCATCACCAACGAGAAGCCCAGCGCCATATTCAAGATCTCCGGCCTGAAGTCCGGTAAGGAGGGGAAAGGCTGCTTAATCCTCGGAGGTCCTCGTCTCAGGGGGTCTCGGGGGGCCGCAAACACTCAGAACGAGGAAGCAAAAATATATTTTTGGGAAGTAGGGTGAAAATTTCCATTCTTCATCCAAAAAAATAGTCTGTCCCAAATAAGAAGTGCGTTGCTGCTGCAGAACTTCAAATATTAGACTTTTATGTTATTATTATTATTTAATATTATTGCATTTTATTTATTAATCGCCAGCGAATTGTGCAGCATTGGTCTGGTCTTGGATTCAGGAGCCGTATGCCGATCCCATGTGATTTGTGACTCAAATTCTATTCGATGCTTTAAATCTGGTTTAGTTCACTGAGGGGGTAGTAGATAAGTGGATAAAACTTTCATCAGAAGTGGTAGAGGGTAATAAAGCGAGGAAATGTAAACATGCGTGGGATAGGCATATGGCTCCCAAATCTAAGATGAGACCAACGACCGATTGATTAAGGTTTGAATGGTAGGAAAAACGGGCCGAATGGGAACGATGCGCTGCGCCCTGGAGGCTGCGAGCCGCGTACCCGCACTGTCAGTCGCTCTTATTCCCCGCGCTGGATGGTTGTGTTCGCAGGGGTAGGCGGCCAGCATCCCTTCGGAGCCATGACTATACCCCAGACCCCGTCCGTGGCGCAGATCGGGATTTCCGTGGAGCTTCTGGATCAGTTGGCGCAACAAACCCCGGTGGTCAACGCGGCCGCGTCCACGGTGGACTCGTTCACTCAGGTGAATATTCCCCGCCTGGGGGTATGAGCGGTAATTAGTAATGGCAGTGGGGGTCTGATCGGTAATTAGTAATGGTAGCGGGGGTCTGATCGGTAATTAGTAGTGGGGGTCTGATCGGTAATTAGTAAGTGGTGGGAGTCTGATCCGGTGAAATAGTAATGAATGGAGGGTCTGATCGGGTAAATTTTAGTAATGGTAAGTGGGGTCTGATCGGGTAATTAGTAATGGGGGTCCGATTGATCGGTTATTAGTTGGCTGGGGTCTGATCGTACATTAGTAATGTAGGTGGTATGATCGGTAATTTTAGTATGGTAGTGGGTTGATCCGGTAATTTAGTGAATGTGTAGTGCGGAGTTGATCAGATTTAGTAATGGGTAGGGGGGTCTTGATCGGTAATTAGTAGTGGGGGTCTGATCAGGTAATTATGTGGTGGTTCTGATCGGTTTAATTGTAGTGGGGGTCAATGGATCGGTAATGTTAAGCTGGGGTTGAAACGAGTACATCTGGTAATGGTAGTGCGCGGGTCCTTGGATTCGGTCTTCTCAGCTCCTCGCTTATGGGCGTCTGATCAGTAATTTAGTAATGGTGTGGCAGGTCTGATCGGTAATAGTAGTGGGGGTCAGATCGGTATTTAGAGTGGGGTCTGATCGGTAATTGTAGTGGGGTCTGTCCGGTAATTAGTAGTGGCAGCGGTCTGATCGGTAATTAGTGGGGTACTACAGTAACCGTTTTGGGTCTCGTTTGCTCGCAGTTCACGCAGAAGATGCTGGATAACTTCTATAACTTTCGCCACGTCGTTCGCCGTGTCCCAAGCCCAAATGACGCCAAACCCTTCCGAAGTCTTCATACCGGCGAACGTCGTCCTGAAGTGGTGAGAGACGGGAAAAACTTATTATTATTATTATTATTATGGTATAAGAAAGGAAAAGGACGGCCTCTGTACTGGCCCCGTAGGGCCGTGATGATTGTGTCTATATATACAATAGGTACACCCCCTTCACAAATATATATATATATATATATACAAATAAATCAGGCCCCCCGCAGTCCTCACAGTGACTCGCGACCGGGTGAGGATGTTTGCCCCCCGTTGGGTAGGTTTCGGGGGGCGGCCTCCCTGCAGTCTTGTTTAGTGAGTTTCACGGTACCTGCTGCTTTCTCACACGTGCCCACAGAACCCGCCGGCAGATCGGCCCCATTCGGCCCCCGTCTAGTCCGCCCGTTTCTCCCCCACTGTAAAGACTCCAAACCTTAATCAGTCGTCGGTCCAGTCTTAGATTCAGGAGCCGTACGTCTGTCCCATGCATGTTTAATACCCTCACTGTAGTAACCGCTACCACCACTGCTGGGAGGCTGTTCCTCTACTTTACTACCTTCTCAGTAATATAAAACTTCTGACCCTCGCTCAGTCCGGATCTTTCCTTCTTCTCCCCCCGCGCAGGTACGAGAACTTCCAGAGACGCCTGACGCAGAACCCATTCTTCTGGAAGACATAGACCGAGCTGGGGGTCTCGAAGAAGACATTGTGCCTACTCTTTAACCCTTTCCTTGCTGGAAGGGGCCTCCTCCAGCTAAGGGTGGTCTACACAACGGGCGCATTTTGGATTGAATTCCGGAAGCCTGCTTCCCGAGGGGGCCGAGTCGGGGGCCGTGCGTTCCTCTACACGTCTCTGTTATAAAGTATTACCTGGATAATCGCCCGGCGGCTTTTACCGATTAAAGCGTCTCTTGTTTGTATGTAATTGAACCTGTTTTAAGGTTAATCGCCCGTCACCCGCTGCTCGCCCTCGCTCTGCTTTGCTGCCAAATTATGAAGAAAATGAATGGGATAAACATTTTTAAGATGGATTTTTGTGGGGGTTTTTTTTTGTGTTTTTTTGTCGGCTCGTCTGTGCCATGTGCCGCATGTTGGGTATCGGAATAGATGGGATTTATGTCCTTGGATTACCGGTTTATAAGAAACAAATTACTGGGGAAACTGGTAAATTAAACAGGATTTATTTGTTTTTAAGGCTTCTGTATTAAATCATGGACGGCTCGCTGTACTTCATGTAATAAACACGGGCAGCTTTTTTTCTGTTGATGTTTTTTTAGCGTTTGGCGTGATGTGTATTTTCAACGCTGCTGCCAAGGGAATCCATGTCGTAAAAGTGTCCATTTTTAGTTGTGTGCGATGGAGTGCCCGCTCCCTGGGAGGGAGTGCCCGCTCCCTGGGAATGAGAGTATCGCTAAAAGCCCGATAATGTGTACAGAAACTGCAAGAAATATTGTAAACACACTAATTTCATAAATTCACACACAGTCTTGGAAATATATATATATAATAGATAACATGCTGTGTATAAAAATATATACATAATAATAAATAACTTGTATAAAATATAGCATATATATATCTATATATATATAATACATTATACATGCTGTGGATAAGATATGCTATATATGTATGTATATTATAATACATTATAACATGCTGTGGATACCATGTTATATATTTATATATATATATAATAAATAACATGCTGTGTATAAAAAATATATACAATATAATAAATAACATGCTGCATATAATATATATATAATCCAGATAAAGCCATCAAAACTGCTGCTGTTTGCCACGCCCCCATATGTGTCATAAACGGCCACGCCCCCGTCCTGTGGAATCCCCGAGCAGAAGTCACAGTGATCTCCCGTAGCAACGCACTGTGCGTCCTAGCAACGGGGCGCGCACCCGCGAAGGTAAGAGGCAGGGTGAGTGAGCCGGAGAGGGTGCTCAGGATGGAGGGCAAAGGCTGAGCCCACCCAGTGAGAGACAGCTCTGGCGACTCAGAGACCGCTGAGGTGAGAGACAGCAGAGGGGGAGGGCAGCCATAATCTGCGCGCTTTGGCAGCATTGGGGTAACTGGCAGCCTCTGAGGAGATCCCACCATTCCCAGTCCTTAGCTGTGGAAAGTCAGGTAAGACACGCGGAGGATCATGGGAGTTGTGGTTCCTGTGGTATATGAGTGGGCCCTGCACAATGTATATCGTTCAGCCGGTGACATTTCTTTGAAGGTCTGATTATTTGTTACGCAGGGCCACCTCTGTTCTCGTTACAGCAGTCAGCCCTTCATAATGCATAGTAAATAACTCATAGTGAATAAGCCACAATATCTCTGCACAGAATGTAGCCCAATATACTTGGGGGAGCTGCAGGTGAAGCCCCACTGGGCCCACGGGTAGCCAGCGGCATTCTTTGACTATCTGCTGGCCACGGACACTGCTGTCTGGGAACGAGGCGCTGAATACCCCTGGCTGGGGCAATTATTGTAATGCAGCGATCTCCGGGGCAAATGCAAACCGCAGACAAAAGCACGTATTGTCCCGCTCCTCCATCTGCATGCGCTGCCTCCTCTTTTATTTTATGTAGATTCATATGACCGGGCTATTATTATTATTATTATTACTATGGTTACTGTTATTGTTAATATTATTATTGTTATGCTATTTATTATTATTAGTAGTAGTGTTATTATTATGCTTTGTATTATTATTATTATTGTCATTATTGTTATAGTGTTATTATTATGCTAATTATTATTATTATTGTTGTTAGTGTTATTATGCCATTTATTATTATTATTAGTGTTATTATTATGCTATTTATTATTAGTATTAGTAGTAGTAGTAGCAGCAGTGTTAATAATATTAATAATAAATAGCATAATAATAAGACTACTACTACTAATAAATAGCATATTAGTGTTATTCTATGTATTATTATTATTATTAGTATTATTATGCTATTTATTTATTATTAGTGTTATTATTATTCTCTTTCAATTAGAGTATTAGTAGTGTTATTATGCTATGTATTATTTATAATTATTATTAGTAGTTTTATTATGCTATTATTTATTATTATTAGTAGTTTTATTATGCTATTATTTATTATCATTAGTAGTGTTATTATGCTATTATTTATTATTATTAGTAGTGTTATTATGCTATGTATTATTTATAATTATTATTAGTAGTTTTATTATGCTATTATTTATTATTATTAGTAGTTTTATTATGCTATTATTTATTATCATTAGTAGTGTTATTATGCTATTATTT
>VKOC01030757.1:0-11710 GCA_009364415.1 Spea multiplicata
CACTAACATACCTATACACACACAACATACTTACACACACTAACATACCTATACACACAGTAACATACTTACACACAGTAAAATACCTATACACAGACTAACATACTTACACACACTAACATACACACAGTAACATACTTACACACACTAACATACCTATACACACACTAACATACCAACAAACATGAACACTGATGTCACGTACTTACTGAGAGTAACTTTAATTCATACAACCTTTTTGGCTCATAAGGGGGTTGTTGTCTGGCGGTGACAGCTCTTCTGCTCCCTCTTGGTCCCCACACCGCCTACATCTCAACGAGGGGCCACAGGTGCTGCCGGGGCCGGTGCTATCATATGCAGTTAAGTGCATACGTCCCTTTAAGCAATGTTCCCATATTGTAATAGCTCTACTGAATCTGCTGGCACTAACTAAAATGTAACAGTAATAATAAAATAATAATTATTTAATATATTTAAATAATAAAAATAAATAATAATAAATAAATATTATAATAAATAATTAATAATACTAATAAATAATAATAATAAATTTAATAATATTAATAATGAATAAAAATATTATTATTATATAAATAATAATAAAATATTAAATAATATAAAATGTTTTCTTACATGTAGAAAAAATCTCAATAAAATTTGTTTAACAAAATGCTGAATCTATAAAGTCTCTTCTCATTACTTCCTTTTCACGCAACCACATGTTTTTAATGACAGCGTCACTTGATTACCAGCACCGGTGTCGTATGGGGAACCGGTAGATCAGCTCCGCACTAACGCCCCGTGTTCTATTTTCGTTGACATCATTATCAGCGTTGAAAACGTCCAAACAGATTTATCGTACAACTACTGGCAGGAAACCACAAGCAGCGCTGAATGCTAACTGACAGGTCAGAGAGAACGCAGAGCAGTATGGACGCCGGCAGAGGAAGCCCCCCGAAATATTTATCATAAAGCATTATTCTGTGCGTATGGCGACCTTTCTGGACATGTTTTCAAATTAGAGAACAAGGTAACATTTTTGTTTTATTTTTTTTACATTTTTAACTTAATAGATAGAATTTAAAAAATAATCGATTTGTTTCTAAAATGTGAATTTAACAATATATATTTTTTTAATGAAAATGTTACAAGCAGATTTAAAAACAAAAATATTATTAATTTTTGTTTTAATTTTAAAAATTTTTTTAATTCTAATATAACACATAATATGAATTCAAAGACCTAATGAGACTTTTTAATTGGTTTAACAAAGAATAACCCAGTGGGCAAAAATTGCAATAATCGTCCAATCATGCAATAAATATTTAAACGCTAAAGTGATATTTTTGCCTAGTATTTTTTTCTTTTTTTTTTATGAAGTGGACTATGTTTTATTTAATTAATAATTATTTAATTATTATTACATTTTTTTAAAATAAATATAGCTGAATTTCTTATAACATTGAAGCACACTTTTATCTACTATTTGTTTTTACGTTTATCCTGAGAACAAGCTTTTTTTATTTTGTACTTCAATAAATATATTATGTACATATTATGAAAATGTATTTTAAGTGTATTTTAAGAAAACACAAGGTTTTAATGACACCAACTTATATTTATGAAGAACCTTTTGGCATATAGAACTATAGATCCATCAGACACATGTACTAATAATACTAAAAACATTTAATTTTAATCTTTTTTGCATAATTTAAAATAAAAATGCATTGATTAACTTTTTTTAAAATAATAATCTACTAAATGTTCTCTTCTGTGATTTCTTGGTAAAGTTGGTGTTTTGGGGTTTTATTTTGTAATTCTAAATGTCTGAAGCATGTTTTAATATATAATTAATTAAAATATTATAATAATTACCTTTAATACTGGACCCCAATTTAACTAGTCATAGGTTACTTTAAGCTTTAAAGAGGGGGTGGTAGTTAAGTGGAACAGCCTCCCAGCAGAAGTGGTAGAGGGTAATACAGTGAGGGTATTAAACATGCATGGGGTAGACATACGGCTCCTGAATCTAAGGTAAAAGGGGCCGAATGGGGCCGATCTGCCAGCTAATTTTAGGTTAATGTTACTTGCTCTAAACCTTATTATAGTAATGGAATACGTGAATAAGTGAAACACAGGGAGACTGTAGGAGGTTAGATTTACTTCCTAAATTTGCAAGTTTTTAGAGAAAATGAGAAATTTGGGGAAATGGCTTAAACCATGGGATTTTAACCTCGTTGGGGATGGAGATCAAGCATAAAGTCACTCATCTGAGAGTATAAAGTATTTGACTCAAATGAGGAATTGATTTATTTAGGGTTTATTTATGATACTGCGATATATAATGCATATGGTACGTTTGTTATGAGATTATTATTTTATAGCTTCTGTGTTTTGTTTGTTATGTTGGCAGATTTGGGGAGTTAATGGGATTCATGTAGCTCTGTGTTTCAGCAGCCACAATGTATGTTTTTGGTTCCATATTACTAGTTATGGGGTAATTAGCGTGTTTTTGGATATATACAGAAATTAGTCCAAGAGGGGTTGCAGGCTGTAGTTGAAGGTAATCCCTCTTATTGTGCCAGCAATAAATAAATCAAAAAAAGTGAAAAAGTGGTCTTATCGCCATAGCAACCGACAGAATGGGAAAATTAAAAGGAGAAAAGAATTTTCCAACTTTTCACTCTTTTTTTTTCCGTACACGACTCCCAATGTACTTTGAGGAGCTGTCTCATACCTTAGCGATTTCCCCAGGGGTGTCTGTACGGGCCTAGAGTGGCCATTGGGCGGATAGTCTGATGTTGGCCTAGTACACGCTGTAATTACTTCTTATATTCCATTTTTTATAGCGCTTCAGCAGATTCCATTACAATAGGGACTAGGCCAGGGACTACCCCTCTTTGCCTCTTTCTACACCCCCCCCCAACACCGGGGTCTCCATTAGAACACCAGATATCTTGGGAGGCCAAGGCAAGATGTTGATGTGACCTCCATTTGCCTTCAAAACAGCATCAGTTCTTCTAGGTAGACTCGCGCGCAGTCAGGGGTTTTGTAGGCATATAGTTAGGTGTATGAATAAACAATTATACCAAACGGGTACTAATGATCATTCATTTAAAATGTAGAGTGAAACGCAATCATTAACTGATACAGAAACAGCTGCGTGGGAATAAAACTGGGTGAGGAACAGCCGACTTCACTAACAAGGTGAACGTTGATGAAGACAGTTTAATGTGAAAGATCATGCACCATGGCAGGACTGAGCACAGCAACAACACGCAGGGTAGTTACACCGCGTCCGCAAGGTCTCTCCCAAGCAGAAATTTCAAGGCAGACCGGGGTTTCCAGACGTTCTGTCCAAGTTCTTTAGAAGAAGCTGAAAGAAACAGACAATGGGTCTGAGGACCTTAGACCCAGTGGTTGGCCGAGGAAACTTAGTGCAGCAGATGAAGGACTCATCAAGCTTTCTTTCCTGTGTAAGATTTCCAGCAGCGCCGTCAGCTAAGCATTGGGAGAAAACCGTGGGACCCTATGAAACCCATCTACTGTCCGGAGACATTTGGCCAGAAGTGGTATTCATGGAAGACCTGTAGCCAAAAAGCCAAACCTCGAGGAACCGAGGTGCAGAAAAATGGCAGCCATAGCAGAAGGTTGTTTGTTGCCCGAAGGGCAGGAGAGCGGGGCAGGAATGAGTGTCTGCAGGCAGCAGTGAAGCATGGCGGACGTTCCTCGCAAGTTTGGGGCTGCATTTCTGCTGCATGGAGTTGGGGATTTGGTCGGAATGAACGGCCTCCTCAATGCTGAGAAGTGCAGGCGGATAATTATCCATCACGCGATACCACGGGCATCCAAATTTATTCTGCAGCAGGACGACAACCCCAAACATACAGCGAAAGCCATTAAGACCTTTTCACAGTACCTTACACATACACACACATATATATATACACACACACACATATATATATACACACACACACATAATTATACACCACACAACAACATATATATCTACTACACACACACCACACATTATATATATATATATATCACCACACACACACACACACACACACACATATATATAATATATACACCACAACACACACACATATATATATATATACACACACAACACACATGTATATATATAATATATACTATAATAACACCACACCATGCATATATAATATATACACACACATATATACACACAAACACACATATATATATATACACACACATATATATATAAAGTATACATCACACACACCACACATAGTATAATACACCACATATCAGTATATATTAATATACCACACACACACACATATATATATATATATACACACACACATACACACATGTATTTATATATATATATATGATACCCTACAGCGTATGTAATAGACAGCGAAGCTCACAAATGCTGCAACTCCTATATTAACCCTTAGTGGTCTGCTAATAAAAATGCAGGGAAAGTATTGGGTTAATTTCTCTTTTTGTTTGATGGGAAATTCACACATTTTTCGATTTCTAACTAAATAATAAAAGCCATAGTAGTTTAATAGGTGAGTGTCATGGAGATATTCTACCCCGTGAGACCATGCGCCCAGCGGTGACGTTGATATTATGGAGTAACGATGCGTGTATCACGTACATTTCTTAGCGTGTAGAATACGATAGCGTGTGGTCAGCTCGCGTTATAAAAAGCTCGCCGATTTCCTGTTCACATCATATGAACCGTCAAGCAACAATATTTCAGAATAATTAACCAAACGCGTTAAACAATTCCTTTTAATGGTCTGCGGCTACGCGTGTTCATTCATTTATCAGAATTACGGGTTTTAACCGTTTGCGTGCCGGAAAGCCATTTCACTTTGCTGCGAGGGTAGTGGATAAGTGGAACAGACTCCCAGCAGAAGTGGTAGAGTCTTTGCGGCAGGGAAAATGGGCAGACAGGGGCCCCCTGGAACTTCAGGAAAGGGGGAATATGACTGCTGGCCTAGGCCGCAGTATAGGGTTAATTGCAAGGTCACCATTGGGCTAGAAGGTCGCAACAATGTTGCAGGCGAGGGTTTAAAAGGTGATGACTGGTGTACTCCTACCTTTTCCTGCCTGGATCCTAAGGACAGGCTCACCTATCCCACCCTCCCTCCCCATTTATGTCATATTTCTGGTGTTGCTGCTTGTTCTTTCTTTTGTAGTCACAGCTGCGGAAGAATACCCACCTCTGGCCAGCGATTGGAATGGGAGAAGTCGAGGCTGTGCCCGTATGGGCTTGGGGAGGCGAGTCCAGTGGGCGGCTGATGGCAACCGCTGGGCTAGAACTCTTGGTTTGTGTGTGTGTTGAACCGCCTGCTAGGCTTAATGGCTAGCAGCTGGCGGGTTGTTATATGGTTAGGTTTTGGTACATATTGTTATCCTGGCATGTGTTAATAAAGCTGTGGCCAACGCCCTTACCCACATTACCGGCTCTTGTTGTTATTACTGGGTTTGGGGTATAAGGGGTTGGATTTGGTTGCGGTCTCTAGGGCTAAGCAGTCATGGATTTTTATTTTTGTAACGTGCCAGAGAGGTCATTTTCAAGCCTTATTAAAAATATCTTCGCAATTAATATTGTACATTTCAGTTAATTTAAATGCATTTAAAATTGTGATTTAGTAAAATTAGATTTTTGTGATTTTCCGCTTCCATTAGGAAAAGAAATTGGATTTATTTTACTTAAAAACGTTTTTCCAATGTATTTTGAAAATTCCTCACTGTAATAACCTCTACTACCTCTGCTGGGAGGCAGAATTTTACTGAAAAAAATGTATATATATATTTTTTTCCTGAAAGGATGGGTGCGGCGATCAGTAAAAGGAACCCCTGGAAAAAGGATGAGCGCGTCCGCAGCACGTTTCTCCCACCTACGCAGCATCGCCTTCGCGGATCTTCTCAACCGCCGTATGTAAGTACCGGTGAGACAAACGGCCGCCCTCCTGGTAAAAGCCTAAAATAACCCAAAATAACCCCAAAAAAATCAGATAAATACATTTTATAGAAAAGGGGAAATAACTGTTTTATTAATTCGCTGCCAGAAAGTTCCAGAACCTAGAGCCAAGACGGCCCTTGAAATAACGCACTGCAAATAAATGATATTTTTTATTTATTACGTATTGTTATATGAAGGCAAAAAACATTTGTTTTTACTGATTTTTCTTTTCTGGCCGAGCCCTGAGAACAGTCAAACATTTCATATATATAAAGAATATTGTACAGCGCCGCGGAATATGATGGCGCTATATAAAGTACCTGCCGAATACTCAAATTATAATTCATACATCCCAACAGTCCTTGTTTTCACGTGACAGTCCCAATCTTTAGGTAGTATTATTATTGCTCGGAGGAGTGAAAGCGCTTTTTGTGTGTATAATGTACATTTAATCATTTTTCGTATACTTTTTTTTATGCAGAACACCCGTTTATGATGTGCTTACCTTTTACTTTAGTTTGCAGCAAACTATCCTCAGTACACGGCCATTCAGAGCACGGCATCATGTAAAGGTAAGCATTATGGGTACATTAACCCCTTAATGACAAAGCCTGTGCATTGTTTTCAATGGGTTTAGGGACCGCCCATTGTCCTTAAGGGGTTAAAAAAGTACGGTGCCAGATACAGCTCCACCAATAAATAACGCATATTAAAGTACGCACTTTAATATGCATTCTTCAACCTGTATGTAAAAAAAATACATAAAGTACTTACCTTTAGGAGAAGCTGCAGCTCCAGAGGTGCAGAGTACCAACCCCCCTGGTGCACTGGTTTGTGTGCAATTATTGGCCGCTTTAGGCAGTATAACACGCGTGTGCTTTAAGTGTGTGCTTTGGAGACCTGTACAAATCTCCTGCCAGACTGGGCGCTGGGGGGCATTTGTAGGGTCATGTAAATGAGAATTTAAAGAGGACAGTCAGCTTTCCAATGTACCGGAGCCGGACTGGCGATGACGGGGCTGTCCCGGCTCTTTAAGGCCAGCGGCCGCCTGTTGACATAAGTGTAGCCGACGGCTGGATATACGGCGCCGCATGCTACCTTTTTAAGCTCACGTAGCATGTGGGCCGTTGTAGAGTATCAGGTGCGCTGATGGCTAGCGGCCCCCCATTGCCCAGAGTGCCAGGTGGCCAGTCTGGGTCTGTTATATTGGTTAAAGGGGATGTGATGAGCGCCTGTTTAAATGGCCTACTAGAAAATGGGAGGGGCATTGGTGCATATGGGCGGAGCTGCCAATAAGCCCCTCCCCGATTGCTTCTTGGCGCACATAGCTAGCCTTTCAGGGTAAGTGATACTTATTACTGATGTTGATATTTACCTCGCCTTTCCCCCCACAGACGCGAGGCTTGCCGTTGCGCTGTATGACTACGTCCCGGCCAACAACGGAGATTTGCAGCTGCACAGGGGAGAAAAACTGGAACTCCTGTCTGAGTAAGAAATCTCTGTCATCAGAGCTGTGTGCACGGACCCCCCAACATGCCAAAGGCAGCCATCTTAGTCGTGGTGCCGAGCATGGCCTGGAGCAGGACATCCACCTACCACCCCATGACACAATGAGCATACCTGGGAACCATCCTGGCTTTACCTGGAGACTCCGGGTGAAGATGGCGTCATTAGGATGCCGAATGAGTGTTAGGAGGAGTGTAAGCTTGTATGTCTGATGGAACGGGGAAGGGAATGCCGGAGAAGGTGGTACAGCACGGGGTAAATCCTGAATATGGGAGTGGGAAGAGGTAATGATGGTAGAAGAGAGACGCAGGTCGTTAGAGGAACGAAGAGCGCGGTTAGGGGGGTATTTGGCTAGGAGGAGGGTAGAGTTATAGGGGGTGCAGAGTTTTAAGGGATCTGTAGGTCGGAGTCAGGAGTTTGAATTTGACTCTGGAGGGTGTGGGGAGTCAGTGAGGAGATTGGCAAAGAGGAGCAGCAGATGGAGCGGTGACGGAGAAGCAGATGGAGCGGTGACGGAGACAGATTAATCAAGCTGCAGTGTGGAGGACGTCGGTGAGAGGCGGGAGACCAGTTGGTTGGGAGTTGCAATAATCCAGACGGGATATAACAACGGAGTGGATTAGTATTTTGGTTGTTTCCTGTGTGAGGATTGGGCGAATTCGGGAGATGTTTTTGACTTGAAGGCGGCAGGATTTGGTGAGGGATTGGATGCGAGGGATATAGGAGACAACGACAATGAGGCAGAGAACTTGGTCTGTCGGAGTTGTCAACAGTGATAGAGATGTTAGGAATTGCGGATGGCGAGACCATAAGATCGGTCTTGGAGATGTTGAGCTTCAGGTATTGAGAGGCCATCCACGATGCAATTCCAGAAAGGCCGGTTAGAATATCTGGTGAAAGGTCGGGAGAGGAGAGATAGATTAGGGCGTCATCTGCGTATCAGTGAACTTGGAAGCCAAAGGAAGATATGAGATGAGTTGTCCAGATTGATGAGAATCAGGAAAGAGCCGTGTCACGGATGCCATGAACATGGAGGGTTTGTAGAAGGAGGGGATGGTCAACTGGGTCTGCAGAGAGCTCCAAGAAAATAAGGAACGAGAAATGGTGTTTTTAGCAGCGAGGAGGTCAGTTTTAGTGAAATGATGTGAAAGGAAACAATTAGGGGGAACTGCTGCCGGCGTCGGTGGGCAGTCCTGGCCGCGTCCCGCACGGGAAGTAGCCGGAGCCCAGAAGTTCCCAGGTATGCCTAAAAGCCCCGATAATGGGTATAGAAACAGCCGGAAATGACTGTATACATTAAAACATGAACATAAAATAACATTATTCTACGCTTAGAAGTGATGACATAAAGAACTATCGCACAAAATCACATTAAAAGTGTTCAAGCCGCATGTCCTCCTTCAGGGCTGCTTCCAAAAGTAACGCTAAAGGGGGCGACAGGGTGGGCCGAGTGACTTTATTCACCGCTTTAATATACATTCTTTTGGAAAATATCCCCTTCTCTCTTTTCCTGCATTTCCATTTTTTTTTAGTTGGACAAAGAAGGGCTGGTGCAGGCCAAGTCCAGCGCTCCGGAAAGAAAGGTACGTCCATAAAGACTCACGCATCTCAAAACACAAGATGCTGGATAAGTAAGAGATTTATCAAAACAAAATAAATCATTCTTTCCTTTAAAAATGGCCTGCAACAGCACTTTTCTATTACCCGGAAAAATTACATTTTTAACATTTTTATAAAGCATTTTGATTCTTAATCAGTCGTTGGACCTCGTCTTAGATTCAGCGAGCCGTATATCTATTCCATGCACAAAATGTTTTAATACCCTCACTGTATTACCCTCTACCACTTCTGCCGGGAGGCTGCTCCATGTATCTACCACCCTCTCAGCCCTTTTTATTATTATTATAGTGCATTGGAAATATATAAATTAATAGAAATAAAAAGAATTATCTTTAGACATATCAATATTAAAACCCTTTTATTATATTATTTTGCTGTTTGTATTCTTCGGTGGCTTTTGGCACTTTTTAGCCACCTATTTTATGTCCCCCTACTTCTAAATCTTAAATAGATAAGGTTTTGATGTAATGTAAGGACATTTTACTTTACTGATATGGTTGTAGATGAATGGAACAGCCTCCCAGAAAAAGTGGTAGAGGCTAATTGTATTTTTTTTTTGTATTTTAATTTTTACTTTACTGAGAGAGTGATTGGTAGGTGGAACAGCCTCCCAGCAGAAGTAGTAGAGGTTAATATAGTGAGGAATTTTAATTTAATGATATTAAAATCCATGTGAATCACCCTTATATAAACACCAGGTTCTTTGAGTGTGTTTTCTAATTTTTATTATAATTTTTTTTCTTTGTTATTATATGTTTATTTTTATGTTATTTTTATTATGTTATTTTTTATATGTTTTATTTATATGTTTATTTTTTTTATTTTATATGTTTATTTATATGTTTATTTTTATTTTTTATATGTTTTTATTTATATGGAATTTTTTTTTATTTTTATATGTTTTATTTATATGTTTATTATTTTTTTTTATATGTTTTATTTAATGGAAATTTATGTTTTTATTATTATTTAAGATATTTATTTACTTATATTCCATCACCAGCGTTTTTCTTTAAATCATATAAGTCGGAAGGACGCAGAAAGGCAGCTGTTAGCGCCGGGAAACAAACCCGGGACGTTTTTAATTCGTGAAAGTGAAACCAGCCAAGGTATTGTATCCAATTATTATTAATCGAGGATTAATAATTAAAAATTAAAAAATCTGTAATTAAAGCGAAACGTGGAAAATCTTAAATATGTTTTTTGCCTTTACGTCGAGTTTTATGTGTAAAACAATTGGGAACGGGAGGTGCATGCGGGGAAATAATACTAATTATTAAAGTATTATTCGTATTTCAAGGCCTTCTTATTTAAACAAAGGTAAAAATAATTATTAAATTGATACAAATGGCAGAACATTGCAGAGGACTCAGAGGCAAGCCTGGGAACTAGGCCTTCAGGAGCTCTCTCTCATCTGGGGAAGTGACATCATGAAGGGGTGGGTCTGGCTATGCGTAGAGGTGGGGCTTGCCTCAGAGAGCATACAGCGGGCGGAGAATGGGAGGGAAGTGGGTGTGGAGTGGGCATGGCTAATCGCCACTCCCCTGCTCAGAGAAAGAAGAATCTGACTCGGAGACCCAGGGCTTCACTCGGAGACTCCCAGTTAAACACAGAGGTCTCTTGTTTAGTTTTCCAGAGGCATCTGATTACTAAACACACAGAGCCCTGGTGGGGTAGTGGCATTTGGCTTTACCCCTTAATTGTCCCACACCTGCTCTATTAACCCCTTAAGGACAATGGGCATTGAAAACAATGCATTTTGAGGCTGTACATGTACGGGCTTTGTCATGAAGGGGTTAAAGATTATTCCTACCCCATGGATGGCCAGAAATACATCGCCAACTTTCCTATGAGGACCGAGTTAAAGGAGGGGGGCTCCAGTAGCCCATCCGTGGGAAGTTCCTATTTTTAAGGAATCCACTAAATTTAAAAAAAATTAGACTCCGATTAATAAAGCCAGTTATAAATTATGGAGAAAGTCCTGCTATGGGGGGAAAAAACCATGGCTATTACTCGCAGAGGATCATGGGAACTGTAGTTTAAAGACGGTGGGAAATTCAAAATTGGACTGACTGCGTTTTAATGACGTTAAATGATACGCTCGATTTTAGGAACATTTTCACTTTCTGTCCGGGACAATGAACCTAACCAAGGAGACGTAATCAAACACTATAAGATAAGGACCATGGACAACGGCGGCTTTTATATTTCTCCAGCGCTGACGTTCCCTTCACTAAAAGAGCTTGTGAGACATTACTCACGTGAGTAACCAAACCGTCTTCACTCCAAACTGATTTTCTATAGGATTTTTTCTAATAGAATTCACTTTTCTCCCCCCCTAAATTGTAGATAAAGCTGACGGGCTGTGCCATAAACTGGAGCAGCCCTGCAAGCTTCAGGGTCAGAGCCGGTGGCAGGAGGACGAGTGGGAGATCCCACGGGACTCGGTCAAGCTGGTGAAGAGACTCGGAGCGGGGCAGTTTGGGGAAGTGTGGATGGGTGAGGAATGGGGGATGTCTTATAAAATAAACCCCAATGCTGTATACAGTAATATAACCCCCCAGCGCTGTATACAGTAATATAACCCCAAACGCTGTATACAGT
>VKOC01030766.1:0-15143 GCA_009364415.1 Spea multiplicata
GCTGTGACAAAATCAAAATTAAGACGCATCAGAAATAAGAAAGGTTGAATAAGTACTGGCTAAACAAGGAAATGCAAATTGTATCTAATGCAAATAATGTTTTTAAAAAAGTGTTTAGTACAATATACGGAAAAGAGAGTAATATCCAAATCCATGCTGCAAATATTAAGTAGTAAAATATATTGTCTACAAAAAATGAACATCTGGAACTTTTTAGAGTTTTGCTGAAAAAGCGTAACTGGTGGACAGAACCAACGTTCTATCACATTTTATAGCAGCTCAAAATCTGCCAGTAAGTTTGGAAGCTTAATTGTATCATAGCCTTTCCATCTGGCGTCTTTTTCTCTTGCATGTGCACTCAAAGATCCATTTTGATTAAAAAAATAAATATAATGGAGATGAAAAAAAAATATCTTGCTATATGTATATCTTACTTCCTTTCTGCAACTTTGAACCAAACATTGTATAAATGGCAATGAAAATGGACCCTATAATGCCATTTCACAAAGTTTTTGTTTTAGACAAAGATGTAGCTAGGGTCATGAATCATGATTGAGGGAAAGTACAGTATTTGCTCGATTATAAGACCCTTGTCTTATAATCGGGGTCGTCTTATAATCAGACCTCAAATAGGTCTGACTATGAGACTAAGATCCAGATCCCCCGCAGCGATGCAGGGGACCTGGATTCTCCTGCCCCCCCCCAACTTACCGGTGCATCTGTGTCCCGGGGGTTAGTCTGGGCAGTGTCGTGCTGCATCGGAAGTTGTCTATGGGTATCGCGTAGAGCCCTACACGCTGTCCAGACTAAGCACCGGGGACTCAGAAGCACCGGTAAGTTTGTAGGAGGGAGGGGGAGGGAGTGTTAAACGGGGGGCATAAGGCATTTCTGGAGGCAGAGTGGCTCATATGGGGTTAAAAGGCGTATCATCGGGGCAGCAGTGGCAATATAGGTGTATCAAGGCATTTGCTGGGGGGGGGCAGTTGTAAAAAAGAAAGTAAAAAACAAAATGTTCTCATCATAGCTTCATTTAATTAACAAACAATATGTGTGCACATAGTTTATCATGAATTAAACATTTTACAAAGCTCGGTAAAACTTTATTTCCTTTAGCGTCCGTCATTATTTCAGGGCTTTTTCTTTTTCTCCTAAATTAATATTCAGATTTTGATGGGTCGTCTTATAATCGAGCAAATATTGTAATCTCTCTCTATGTCTGAATGACCAATGCGTTTCTACAACAGTACAATCTCCCCGCGGGTTCTGCACAGCAGACATGTTGAGTGGTTGCTTCTAAATTTGTTTTTCTGGGGTAAAGCAATTTATCCCACTTTTCTTGGAGTGAGATTTATCCGGTGTCTATTCTGTTCCCTAAATGTAAACCTTTCCAGACTTTTGAGTGAGCAAGTTACATTTTATTTTTGGGTTATATTTTGCTTTTATAATTTACGTTGTTTTTCATAATAAAAAATAAGTTACACTGTATTATCTTTATTAGTGGTTGATTCATCTCTCTCTTTCTGGTTCTATTTTTTCTACTGGGGTTACCACCTACTTTTGAACGTGTTTGTTTAGGTCTCATTGAGCACACAATTGAGCCCTCACCTCACTGACACTGGTGGTGGTTCACAGAACAACTGCATCCAAGATCTTATAAAACATGTTAATCACATATTCAATAATTGGGTTGTGCATGTGAGTTCCGTTTAGTCAAATTTGTTGCCATAAATTTGTCAGGTACACTAATGACACACATTATTGAACTATGTGCATCTATTTGCCTTTATAGATTTTAATCACTACAATATGATAATTGGTCAAATATATAGACAACATAATGGATATGGACATTTTGATTTCAAGTTAAAAATGTTTATGATGACCAAAAAGTTCACGTAACAAAGCAAGAATTCAGCACATACCCATATATGATTTCTTATAAAAATATACAATATAGCAATGCTCTGGCAAACACCAGATGGGAAGTAAGCATGATATGTCTTACTTTCTCTACGTTCCTCAAGATTGTGCATTTCTTATTGCTTCTTTAAAAGAGCTTGGACAGAACATCTGGAAGCCCTGGTCTGCCTTGAAATTTCTGCCTGGGAGATGGTAGGACTTCTGGTCATGACTTTATTGATAAAGTCACAGATGCAGGCAAACAATAGAACATAAGATTAATCTACCCAGAGTCTCAATCTGCCACATGCTGTAAGTCACCTTCAGGTATATGCCTTATCAAGCCCTTTTGGGTGAGCTCATGAATCAAAAACTTGATAAGCACTGGCCTGGGGCAACACTGCTGCTACGGCAATAAAAGGGAACAACACACAGCCAATAAAAATATAAAAAAACAAGCAAAAAGATCCTGTGCATTATGTACTATGTACTATAAAATATAGTTGTGTACTATATGTACTATAAAATATGATTCCTTATTTATTTAATTCTATTGCAGAGAATTTAAGAAAACACATATTGCAAGAAAAGACCTGGATGGTAGCTCTCATGATCTTGATAGAATATGATTATGCCTATATAAGTTTTTCAAAATTCGGGAACTGTAGGGATGGAAACAAAATAAACTAAATCAGCTGAAAATTTACATGCATAACTACCGGACAAAGAGATAGGATAGCGCCATTCTATTAAATGTAATACTATATCAATATGATCCCAAGTAATCAATAACTAAAAGACCAATATGAGTGTGTCAACATGGTTGAAAATGAAAATCTAAAAACTTTTAGTTTTCTATCTAATCTAGCTCACTAGCATCATTTCCATAAAAATATTTTACACATCTGATCAATATGCAAAATGTTTACTACATCAGACAGAAAACTATACCTTTGACAGTAATTATGTAATGCTTATAGGAGCAGAACTTTGAAAAGTACAACATCCCGAAAGAGGAGGTTTGAGCTGGCTTTTACCCTTTCTCTCTTGCATTCATGAAGATAATTTACATTCATACAATATACATGTAATCCTTCTTGCAGAATAAACCCCGTTATATCACACTCTGCCCCCCAGAAATGCCTTAAACCCCCTATATACCACTCTGCCTCCGATATTTATTTTAACCCCCAGGGGCGTCCAACATGCGGCCCGCCGGACCTTGAGGTGCGGCCCGCGTGAGATCCACAGGCAGGGCAGCCGGGATCACAGAATTGCAAGGACCCTGCTGCTTTCCTGTGAGTTGCTCGCACAGGAGTCAGTGTCTTTTGTACCACAGAGGGGAAGCGGAACCCAGCGGAGTCACGTGAATTTATGTCACATCATTCCTGCTTCGGCACAAGAGAAGTTGCTCGCAAGCTACACAGTGGGAAGCAGCAGCCCCTGCATAAGTCTGCGAGTGAGAGATCTGCAGTGCAGGTAAGAGGGTGGTGGTGGGGTTGCATGCGTGATTGAGGGAATGTATCTGTGAATGAATGTGTGTGTGTGATAGCATGGATGTGTAAGGGGGGCATGGCACAGGGAGTCACAGTCTCAGTCACAGTCCTATCATGCCCAGGTCCCCGAATTTCCTGGCTGCCTGGGCATGATAGGAGTGTGATTGCTGTTAACAATCATACTCCTATCATGCCAAATCAGCCGGAACCTTGGTATACCTGGGCATGACAGAAGTGTGATTGCTAACAGCAATCACAGTCCTGTCAGGTCCAGGTTCCAGCATTTACTGGTTGCCTGCGGCATGATAAGGTGTTATTGCCTGTTAGATATTATAATATATATATATATTATATATAATTAATATTTGTTGTTGTATTTTATCTGTCCAATTTTGGTATGATAACAACACACTTTTTATAAAAGTAACACACCAAAATCGGACAAAAAACCAATAACAATATCAAATTTATATATGATTGGTAACAGTCATCCCACACTCCCATCATGTCCAGGCAACCAGTATTTTATTTAATTTGTTTGTATGAATTTTGGTGTTAACTTTTAGTAAATGTGTGTCCTTTTTATGTTTATTTTTAAAAGATGGGGCGTCATTTTTTGTTCCGTTTCAATCCAGAAATTTTCATTTTGTGGCATCCCTAGAATAAATAAGGAACTATTTATTTATTACGGTATCCAGAGACATAAAAATTGCCCTCCTGACATTTGTAGTCACTTCAGAGGACAAAACTTTCTAGGCCCAGAAATAAGGAATTGTAAAGGATTTTGTGTCATTTACTTTATTTCAATCTGCATGCCTTATTAAAGGCAGTTTTCTTCTGTCAGTGAAAAATGAGTGCGGCCCCCGAACATATGCATTTCTGATGAAGTGACCGCTGCAGGAAAAACTTGTACACCCCTGCCCTATATGGCACCCTGCCTCCCGGATATGCCTTTTAACCCCCCTATATGCCACTCTGCATCCCTGGCATCACTGATGGGAGTTTCTGTGTATCACCATTAGTGCCTGGCTCAGCAGTGTTGCTGTGCCATCATCAATGTTTGACATAGTATATAGTGAAGGTAGTTATGCTGTATTACCATCAATGTCTGGCACAGTATATAGTGATGGCAGTTATGTTGTACCACCATCAATGTCTGGCACAGTATAAAGTGATGGCAGTTATGTCATAGTAAATATATTTACTTTTATATTTTCAGATTGATTTTCTGTGTTTATATATTTATAGTTGCTTGTGTTTTCAATTGCTGTCAATATTGTTTAATATTAATTATATGTATAATTTGTTTACACTGTTTAAAAGTTATTTGAAAAATAGATATATGGGGTTGTAGCCCCTCCCTTGTAGTTACAACCCCTCAAATCTATTTTTCAGATAACTTTTAATTGACTTTGTGTCATGATAGGGTGAAGGGAGGGGCATCATCACAGGGGGCCCATGCCTTTTTGTTGCCCGGGGCCCTGAATGGTTTCAGTCTGCCCCTACTCAACCTACTGGTATTATTTTTTTATGGTGATTTTGGTGGCAATCTGTCCACAAGATTTGTCTGTAGGTTCCCATAGTGCCATATGAAAAAAGTGTTTTTTTCTGCAGTTTAGATGTCAGCAATTACCCAACAGATCTGAATAAAATTTGCAGAGTTTGAAAGAATTGGTATTCTGACGAGGAATCCTAAATTTTAGACAATGTGACTGCAACAAAAATTATGAGCAAAGCAAAAATTAAGAAATTAATAGAACAACAATGCTTTTAAGAACAATATTTTAATCCTTGGGAATATTTGAAAATGCCATAGCATTTTGTTGCACAGTAAAATAATAACTCACAATTCAATGATCTTTATCAAAGAGTGTAAATGTGTAATTTCAATAGGCATCTACTACTTTAGCAATACAGCAAAACATAGAATGTTCAGTGTAAAAATAAGAATCATTATTTTACAAATAGACGCTAACAATCTGTATTATTGTTCTATTTTACTAAGGGTTAATGCTGGCACAGTAGTAGTAGTAGTAGTAGTAGTGTATGACAACAAAAACTGTAGCAAAACTAGACAGAGCAAAAAGTGTACTTATGATTAAATGTAGTCTGCTGCCAAATCTCTAAGGATCATTCGGTATAATATAAAAAAGAACATGTTATTGATCGTTTTGCTTAAAATGCCAAGGCCGATACGTCATACATTATTAAACAATGTAGTTAAGAAATCATTTAAATAGTATGTCATGTACAGGAAAAAGCCATTATCACTCCATTTTAGATCTGTGGGTTTTTTTCAATAATTACTTTCACAAATCATTTACAGCCAGGGCTAGATTGGGGATTAAAATCAGCCCCAGCATTAAGTCCAAACGCTGATAAATGATGCATATGCAGCCTCCAGCTGGATACACATGGTTGCACACTACTTTCTTTAAAGTTAGCAAAAAAAAAAATAGAGTTGATGCAAGTTGAAAAAGCAAGCAACTACCTACAAGCTGTTTTCCATAATAGTTTCAAGTTCAGCTATGAGTTTCACATCAGGTCTTCCACTGGCAATACACACCTTACCTCACCTTTTTACACAAACTGCGATTCCAGCAGGGGACACCAACTTGTTTCATTACTGGAGTTCCCTGGGGCCTCATGAAAATGTTACATCTTAATGACAACCAGATTGTCAAACAAAGGTCCTAGAGTGCGAAGTCTCACCCAGGGATCACCATGCCGTGGTTCCCTTATCTGCAGAAGCAGAGCTACATAAGGTCTATTATACAGCACTTCATACCAGTTAATTGGAATAATGACTTAAATTTATTCACGCTACCCACACACCACCCACATGCTTAGTAGACTTTCTAAGATACCTTGGGCTGAACAAACAGGGATCAAACATTGGTCAGCACATTCCCAGACTTAGAAATGGAGACTATGCGGAAAGCCTTTTTGAGGTTTTGTAGATTGCTGCCCATTTCCACAGTCAATTTTAAGCTTTCTGGAAGAGGTAGTCAGGTGTTCATTTAATATCTGTGATAGAGAGCATGATGCCATGCATCCTAACAAAATGTCTAGATCCTCTGGTACAAACACAGCCCCAAAACATTAAAGAGCCACCTGCGGTCCTGCTCATGCATCCTAACAAAATGTCTAGATCCTCTGGTACAAACACAGCCCCAAAACATTAAAGAGCCACCAGCGGTCCTGCTCATGTTGAGGGCGGTCCCGTTGACGCCAGGGGAAAAACCGCTATTTAAAGGGGGAATGGGCAGGGAATTGGGCGGTGCTACTCCCGGAGTTCTCTGGGTCAAACTCGGAGAGTTCCTCGGTATGCAAATAAATCTCTAATGATAGTTTTTCCTATTGATAATGTTGTACAGTGGAAAAGAAACTACTTGTTGGTTCCTACCAGGTCATATTGTAAAACTGGGGAATGAATCTAACATGATGATTTATCGATTTGTCATGCAACACACACTTGCGTGATAAAACATCCTCTCTCAGGCATTACTCCTTATCTCGTGTTGGAAGAAGCTGCTTATGTCACTCTACTGACTGCCCACTCAAATACTATGTACATTATTATACTGATCATTAAGAAGGTAGCACTAAACCAGATACACACAAGATATTGAATGTTGAAGCTACAGTTAATTACTCCTATTAATCAGTGGTTCATTTGACTATAATTTGGTTTTTGCATTGACCAAAAGGTCTTATACTGTGTATAAGATAACATTTACCTATTTGCTTGAATATAGAAGAAAAGTAACTTCGATTTTGATAGTATATGGGAATTGTTGGGCTCATTGAAAAATTAAAAAAGAACATATCATCGTTCATGATCTTCAAAACATAGACAGCTAACACAAAAGGCATAGATTTTAGCCATTTAGCATATTGATTTCAACATATATCTGCAATGCCCAAATCAGGCATAGTCAATGCACATAGTCAACTGGCTAGATAGGGGCAGTCTGTTATGACATGCATATGACATGCTGCTTGGGATGTTACATGGATGGACCCATGTGTGATGTCTCTTGTTGATGTCCTAGAAACTAGAACCCTAAACCTAGCAAATGTGAAACTTTTTGAAATCGTTGAAATGTAAAATGAGATTAAAAGGAATCTAATGAGTTCTGCAAGAATACAAAAAAAAACCCCATACTTGAAAGTAAAATGATCTGCAGTTATTCTGATCACATATATTTGTAATTACTGCTCTTTAATGAAGGTCAAGTTAATCTTACAATATACTATGGATTAAAATTACTTTCATAATGAAGCTGCATTGTTATTCTAACATGTTGCACACTGCGCTTAACTGGTTTTTGCATAAAGGCATTTCATTAAAGCTGCTTAATACTGCCTTGGGAGCCAGAACCCTTAAGAGCATATGCGCTATGAACTAAACAGCAGGTTTTTCTTCCATGCAGGTTTTGTGCATGCACACACATTATTTCCATATGGATGGCTTGCACATAAATGCTTGCAATGCGTTCTTTATGTTTGCATTCTATTAGCAGAATAATTATTTGTTTTCTGTGTACATCTTAGGTGATTTTATTTTTTTGCTTAAATGCAGCTACAAAGCACAGGAAATATATTTATTCAGTAATATAATCACTCACAGTCATATATGACTCTGTCTTTGTTTTGTTTTTAGGTCAATCAACAATTTTAAGCTGTGTATCTCTGTGTCTTAAAGTAGATTTCTTACTTTTTCTTTTTTCAAATTATACAACTATGTAGAAGCACAAGGAAAATTATGTAATAGTTTACAAATTAAATAAAATATTTAGATGTGTATAACAAATCCACCATATATGTATACCATAAGAACACCTGTTCTCAGAATCAGCATGAGTACATCCCCTTAATCTATTATACCTTCCCTATTGTTAAGCTGCTGATTGTTGTTTGTTGGTTCAGGCAGAAGGAAGAGAACGTCAGATGTGAAATTAATTACATAATGCAAGTTTAGCCACTTTATAATGAGAGGGGGGCTGGGTCCATTCAGAGGGACCTAATAATATATTGTACCAAAACATTTGGCTAACAATGGCAGAGGCATACTAAGGTGGCCACATTTATCAATTGTAATTCTGTGGTGTGGTTTCAGTGGGGACATAATGTCCTCTTAACAGTACATTTAATGTCTTATATGTTTCCTGCAATTTTGAAAATATGCCCAGAACGTACACATGATGTCCTTTCCTTTTGTTAATCTAGCCTTGGTGTAGAATTAATCTAAATGTTATTAAAGACAGGAGGCTAGTATTTTCCCTCCCTTGTTTGGTCCCTCCTTGGGCTGTTTTCTTTGTCTGTTTTACTGTTGACGATTGTTTTCATGTTGCCAGGTGTCTCTAGTCTGGTACTGTCACATTGTCTTTACTTTTTCAGGTCGTTCTTCGGCTATGTGATGTTCTCCAGTACTGGTCCTATTCCCGCAGTTTGATGCCTTCCTCAGTTACATGGTGGTTCCCGTTCCTGTTCTGCTTACCTGCAAAGAGAGAGGAGGAGTGTCTGGACTCTGGGACTCATACGTTGTGCTCTTTGTTCTTGGTTGGTCGTTTTTTCTTGTTGTTGTTAACTCCTTTGGCGCTGGAGGCTAATCAGTAAAGAAAGATATGCAAAATACTCACCTCCTGTCTTTATTACAATGAATCTAGCACTTAGAGGGACAGGTCACATTCCATCTGTGTGCCAATTTTTTACTAAGTGCCACTATCTGGGAGTTGACCAAGGGAATTAATTCTGCTGACACCCATCCATTCACATCATCAGGAACTAATTTATCATCTCTCTTCTCTAATCTACAGGTATTCCACCTTTTTGCCTTGTTTTACCCTGACTGTTATTCAGCTTCATTGCAGGCTGCCCTACTTAATTAATTATTTATTTATTTATTCAGGTATTTCATCTTTTTGCCTTGCCTTACCCAGCAAGGCCTTACCTGAAAAGCAGCCCTGGAAACATTTGGAGACCAGCCCCATATAGTTTATCTCGCGGTCGTGCTCTTATACCCACATGCACCCCTTATACATACCCGAGTCACACTATTTGCTGTACAAATATACAAACTATAAAACTCTTTTTATCACATTATTTGTATTAAAATGCCAGAAAGCAAAAGTGTTAAAAGGCCCCAATAAACTAAATACATTATACATAATGGAATCAAATCATTTGCCACTGCAAACATTTTTAGATTAAAAGTTCCATTTTACTCAGTGGAACAAAACAGTGATCACAGCTGCAGGGGACCTGGATCCTCCTATCTCCCCCCGCCCCACTTACCGGTACTTCCCGAAGGAGGTGTGGCTAGCAGCGGGGGTTGTCTGCGTCCATAGCGAAAACCTTCCCCGGCTGTCAGAGACCAGAGTTCCCCGCACCAGTGCGTCACCGGCAACGGTGCGGGGAACTCTGATCTCTGACTCTGGCTGCAGCGTAAGTTGTCTATGCGGATCGCGTAGATGTGTACAGGCTGTCCCAGCTACATGACATGACTCAGAAGTACCGGTAAGTTTGGAGAAGGGAGGGAGTGTTAAATGGGGGGCATAAGGCATTTCTGGAGGCAAAGTGCTCTGTGAAATGCCTTTTAACCCCCTTAATGCCACTCTGCCTCCAGAAATGCCTTTTTAACCCTCTATAAGCTACTCTGTCTCCTGAAATGCCTTAAACCTCCCTATATGCCACTCTTCCCCATAATATGCCTTTTAACCCCCTAAATGCCAGAGTGGCATATAGGGGTATAAGGCTTCTGGAGGCAGAGTGGCACGGGGGGGAACAGGCATATCATCACATTGGCAATATGGGTTAAACATCATATCATCGCAAGTATATATAGGGGGTGAAGGCAGAGTGGCATATAGGGGGTTAAAAGGCATTTATAGAGGCAGAGTGGCATATAAGGGGTTAAAAGGCATTTCTGGAGACAGAGTGGCATAAAGGGGGTTAAAAGGCATATCTTGGGACACTCTGCCTCCAGAAAAAGGCTTTTACATAAAAAATATTATACAGTTTGTTCAAAAAATAAATTAGTTTACTGACCTTCTACTTCTTCCACTTTGGAGCTTTTTCATCTTGACCTCAGTCCTCTGGTAGCTGCAGACTGACGTTTTCTATGCTAACAGGATGTCACTGACACGACAACCAGTGCTCCAGCAATCTGAGTGTGAGGGGGCGGAGCTTTCACCCCTCACGCTGCTCTCATCACTATGCGGCCATCAGATTGCCAGAAATTTTAGATTTCCAGCAATCTGTTGGCTGCATAGTGATGGGAGGGGGTGCAAGGGGGCGGAGCTTTCACCCCTCACGCTGCTTCCATCACTAGGCGGCCATCGCACACAGCCGCTGGGTGCTGATGCTTCCGGCCGGCGCTACTTTAATACTTTTGTTTTAAAATTGAAAATGGCAAGCCGGTCCGGCTGCCCAGCCCGTCCCTGGCGCCGGAGGAGGCTTCCAATCCCACTCGCGGCCGCTCAACGGCTGTTATCAGTGTTAGTTTGCCGGCCACCCAGCCGACGGATCTGCCGGCCCACCAGGAAATTTCCCGGTATCCCGGTGGACCAGTCCGGCCCTGGCCTTACCCTGACAGTTATTCAGCTTCATTGCTGGCTGCCCTGCTTAATTAATTAATTAATTAATTATTTATTCAGGCATTCCACCCTTAGCATCTGTATCATCCCTTTGTTTGTCCTTTGATCTGTCAATATTGAATTATTAGTTCCCTGTCAGTTATAACCCCCTCTCCCCATGTGTCTCTGATTTTATTGTGGGGTAATTAACCAATTGGTACATATCCTAACAAGCAGCCATCCCTATATCAGTAGTGACATTGGAGGCACAAGCCTCATAGAGGCACAGGCCACATTCCATCTGTGTGTCACTTTCCATCCAAGTGCCATTTTTTTACTAAATGCCACTATCTGGGAGTTGGCCAAGGGAGTTCAACAAGGAAGGACACAGAGGAACCTGGATACTCCCTGCAATCAATAGTCCAGAGAACCGTCAAGTGCTACCTACTGCTCACTGTGAATGCTCCACATCCTTTCCATTCCCATCACCATTCGTCTCCAATTAACATGTTCAGAATCCTCTTGTTCCTCCTTTCTCTTTCCTCTATTGTTTGTAAAATCATCTCTCTCCAGCCACCAGCTACCCCACACTATGTCTGCATTGCACCTTCATTACCTTCTTATCCCCTTCTCTCATCCCAAGCACTTCTCAACTTCACCTCCTCGCTTTCCCCCACCTCCCCTTACCCCCAGAAATCTCTCCGCTCACACAAGTCCTATTCCCACCTCCTTTTACTCTATTCTACTTTTTCTAGCTGCTGGGTATATCTCACCAAACCCTGGGCCTCCTTTGGTGCTCTCTTCCTGATCCTCTCCCAGTTGACATCTTGTCCACATACCCTGCTGCTCTTCCTACCCCCATTTACATTTGCTCTCTGGAATGCACGTTCTGTCTGTAACAAACTAACAGCCCTACATGACCACTTTGTCTCTAGTTCCTAACACCTTCTTGCTCTAACTGAAACCTGGCTAACCTCTTCTAACACTGCTTCTCCTGCTGCTCTCTCCTATGGTGGCCTACACCTCACTCACACTCCCAGACCTGATGACAAGAAGGGTGGAGGGGTAGGCTTCCTACTCTCCCCTACTTGTACTTTTCAACCTATTTCCTCTGCCCCATCACTCTCTTTCTCCTCATTTGAAGTCCATGCTATCCGACTATTTCATCCCATCTCCATATGCATTGCTGTTATATATCATCCCCCTAACATCTTTCTTGATCACTTCTCCTCATGGTTCCCTCTCTTCCTCTCCTCTGATGTTTCTTCTGTTGTCCTTGGGGATTTCAACATCCCAGTTGACACGCCATTGAGTCCCATGGCTTCAAAATTTCTTTCTATTACCTCCTCTTTTGATCTCACACAACATATTAACTCCCCTACTCATGATGATGGTAACACCCTGGACCTTATTTTTTCTAGCATGTTCTCTCTCACTAACCTTTCTAATTCCCCGTTCCCCCTCTCTGACCACCACTTCCTTTCCTGCTCTCTAATCTTGCCTCATACTCGCCCCCTTGCACCCAACCCCGCCTAACCAGAGACCTCAGCTCTATTAACCTTCAGGACTCCTCAATCAATTTACTCCCTCTCCTCTCTCCAATCTCAAACATGTCATGCCCTAACAACGCTACCTCTCTCTATAACTCCACTCTCATAGCACCAGTTACTACTTGCTCCTCACGACGTTTACATTTCCAACTCTGGCACACGACCTGTTGTCTCTGTTAGTCAATTTGTTATGTTACATACTACTTGTTATGTCCTGTCTACCCATTGTACAGCATTACTGAATTTGATGGCGCTACATAAAAGAATAAATAATAATAATAATACTAATAAGGCTAGATTAGTCCCTAATTCTTATTAACATACTCGGAATTTTCCTTCCAAAGATTGGTCTTTGATGGATTGGTCATCCTTTCATCTCCTTAATCAGCCAATATATGCATCAAGAAAGCCAATACATGCATTAAAATCACCACTGAATCTAGTGATTTTTCTTAGTATATGTAAGGTTGATCTACTCTTAATCTTTCCCTTGTCCCTTAATCTGGATCACTTTTTCTTCATAATTGTTACAGTAACTGGCTTAGTGTTAATCTAGATACCGTGTTTTTAGCCAAGCAAGGGACCAGCATATCTAAAGCACCTACTGTATCTAAAGCATAAATATTACCAAGATTGGAAAAATTTGATGTAGTATTATTGTCACGGTCCGCATCACGGACCGCAACGCAGCAATTCCCCCGAGTACCCGGCTAGCGGGTACTCGAAACCTACCTCTCCCACAGCTCCGGGACCTTGCATCGAGGTGACAGCATCCAGCAGGCACCCGGGGCAGGTCCTTCCACGCCCCCTCTCTTATAGCATGCCTCCCTGGAGGAAACGTAACGTAATTAGTGTTACGTCATCTGTTGGGGGCGGAGCTTGGGTGAAGCGGCAGATTCAAAAGCCGAGCACTGACTCTCATTCAATGCTCGGTTATTGTACTGGCTGAGCAGTTCCTACTACAGTATACTTACCTAATTGTCTCTCCGTTGCTGAATTGTGCCTGTTCCTGACTTTTGCTGCCTTCTCCATTCCTGACCCGGCCTGTATGATTATCATCTCTGTTGCTGACTCGTGCCTGTCCCTGACTTCGCTGCCTTCTCCATTCCTGACTCGGCTTGTATGATTACCATCTCCGTTGCTGACCCGTTCCTGTTCCTGACTTCGCTGCCTTCTCCACTCCTGACCCGGCTTGTCTGACAATTCCTACTATTCCTCAGTGCCATTACTGCATAGTGGGTTCCTCATTTGTATTCTCAAAGATCCTTGTGACAATTATATGGCCTTATAGTGTGACTGAATCCATCATATTGATGTTCTTAATTTGCTGGGTTTATGCTGGTTCCTTGCGTAGTTGAATTTACATATTGGCCATTTCATCCTTACCCAAAGTCTGACTTTCTATGCTTCTCTCATTAAAATGTATCTAAAGCAATTGTACTTCCATAGTTAAAAATAATCTTTATATCTATCAGCCACTTTTGCTTGCCATTTCCATAGCAATCCAGGAGACCAATGCACAGTTAAGTATTGTTACTTCCAAGCCCAGACTGGCCATCTGGCAAACCTGGCAAATTTAACCGGTCAGTCTATGCCAGAAGGCATAGGTCACTTTAGAGCTGCTCATGATTTATTAAAACTGACCAAAGAGTCTGCTTTTTGCTTTTAAATCAGTGTAATTGTTTTAGAGATATGTTTTGATTTGGTGATCATTTATTGCAGGACAAACTGCTTCAGGGTTGCCTGTTCCAAACTTTCTAACCTGATTTCGTCTACCCTCTTCTTTCCCATCAGCCTTAAAATGAAACCAGAGCCACCTAAAGGGAACAGTAACTATATAATCCAAAATAACTCAATAATAGGGTCTAACCAATGTCACACATTGTATTGTTTTATTATTTTTATTTAGCCATTTCCATTATTTAGATATACAGTATATTGCCCTCATATTGACAACTCATCTACCACTATGGAAGTCATAGCCAGAGAACGTCATACAAATTTTGCTTTAACTTACAGAAGACACCCTGTTGTGCTACTCAAAGAAGCTTGGTGCCTACTGTGTTACGCAATGTGATGGAGTAATTTCATTTGTTTTGGGTTTTTTTGGTCAAATTCTACAAAGTATAGTTAAGCAAAATAAGATATGAATTGTGTTAACAACACAATATGTACAAGCAAGCAAACAAACAAATATATATATCCGCCTTCCCCGGCTTACCTCTCACCGCTCAATGGTATTGCAGCTTTCTTTCCGGCTGCTTGCACACTGTCTCGGTTCAAAATAGTTTAGAAAGGGCCCTTGCAACGGTGACAAGGCTATTATATATATATTTGATTGTTAACTACCGTATTTGCTCGATTATAAGACGAGTTTTTTTCCAGAGCAAATGCTCTGAAAAATACCCCTCGTCTTATAATCGAGGTCGTCTTATAATCAGACCTCTAAAAATGTCTGCTGGGGCCAAGCTGCTTATCGGGCTTTGGTCGCGAGCTGCGTCTGTGCTACCAGCAGCAGGAGAACAGGAAGCATCCTCACACAACTCTACTTCCCCCCTCCTTCCTCTGGGGGCGGGGCCAGAGAAATTGCTCGCACAGCCGGGCCCCTGCAGAAGTCT
>VKOC01030769.1:0-13575 GCA_009364415.1 Spea multiplicata
AATATTACTATAAAAATACAACATTACTATAAAAACATAATACAATATCACTATATATATATAAAAGAAACATTACTACAATATCACTAAAAAAGGGAAAAAAAGACATAATGCAATATCACAACAAGGCTTTTATCGAGCAATTGTCTCAGACGGTTCTAAGACTTTTAGGGAAGATTGTTTTGGCAGAAGACAAAATCCAATTTGGGCCGTGTTAAATGCCAGCTTATCGGTATTTATCGATGCATTTACGTCAAATGAGGACAAATGCGACTTGTAGTCAGCAGAAATTAATTAGAGCCGTCTATCGTTTTATTAACACTTTGTGATTATTTTTACCCTACGGAAGAAATGGCAATCCATTACGAGCAGCGATGTTCCGTGGAACGGCAGGGTTATCGCTGCTGCGTATGATGTCACAGCTGGATGGCGATAACCTTATAATTTGCTTCTTTACCATCAATGCTATAATATTCAGCTCTGTCTTTTTTCATTGTAAACAGTATGAACCCGGGGCAACACCGATGTCCCAGCTATTCCATGAATTGGTAGAAAAATTCAGATTTTTTTTTTCAAGTTTTTCAAATTTGCATGCAGGCCACACAAAAATCGTGATTAATTTTGGAATATTTTTGCAATTCACAGTTTGACCTTTTTCAAGAAAAATTATTGGCCAATTATCAACGTGGCAGCCATTTGTGGAAATGATGCAAGTCGAATCGGATTTCGGATGTCGTGATATAAATGGGGTTACGCTCCTAGGTTCGGACACCCAATTTCTGATAGAAATGTCCATATCTTAAACTGTTTTATAAAGAGTTAAAAACATGGCATTACGGTGTGTTTTACGGCTAGAATAACATCGTGCATGAGGCTGTTTAAAGGAAAGCGTTAATTTTAGTGGCCATAAAAAATAACAATAAGACGGCGGTATGATGTCATTCAGCACATACTCAGCGAATATCTGGGCATAAATATTGGGGAGTCTGTCATACTATATGGTCGTATATCGATTCGCCGGCCACTAAGTCAAAGTACCCCAAGTTTGGCGAGTTTTGTCTAATTTTTCATGGCTATGTTGCTTACCGAGGAGCTGAATCAGCGGCCTGCACTACCCCTTAACACACCAAGACTCCCACAATTTGAAGTCCTCTCTGGACACCATTAATGAGGCTCCTGTGTGGCCGGAGGGGGGGTGAACCCTAAAGTCTGGTCAGAACCAAATATGCAAATATGCACAGCAAAAAAAAATACAAAAATAGGGGAGCGCATAACTTAAAAAAGGCATGCAAATTCAGATTCCTGGGTTGCTTCTAGAATAATGGGCAAACTTTGCTTTCTGTATTTATTGGTCGTTATTCTTCTAGCAGCGTCCCGGGAATCTGAATGCGGGTGCGTTTTATGCTTTTTATGTGGCGCGCTTCCCCTAGTTTGTACATTTTTTTATAATGTAAGTCAAGGTTTCTCACGATGCAACTTGAGATCAGATGTGAAATGGAGCCAATTGCCCTAAGAGCTGCCTGTATTAATAGTTTGAGCATTAACTATAGGTAGCCAGAGTTATTATTAACTATACATCATTCAGGTCCAGCTCAACCCTCCCCCCAGGAGAAGCTCGGTAGCGCTGGCCCTTCGTGTACAGAGTGAAGTCATGGAATTGGAACGTTTTGTTCCCCTGTTTGCTAATAAAAAACCGACTGCGTCTGAACCCGCGGCGGTATCGGCTCTACAAATCACTGAACGCCAGCCCCAAAGGCCATAACATCATTATTGTGCGGCAACATATTTGTGGAGTCGTAGCCCTATAAATTTTTTTTTTAATGTTATTAACCCCTTAAGGACAACGGGCGGTCCTTAAACCCATTGAAAACAATGCATTTTGAGCCCGTACATGTATGGGCTTTGTCATTAAGGGGTTAAATACCCCTACCAGTATCATCAGGGCCAGACTGGAGATTAAAATCAGCGACAAGCGGCTCATAAAACGATGTTTGTGCAGCCGCTAGATGCATCCATGCTCTCATATACTCAGGTTTTGCCCTCCGGCACTGAAGAGGTTAAATATCTACTTGCTGGCAGATCAGCCCTATTAGACTCGTCTAGTCTGCCTGTTTTTCACGTCTTAGATTCAGGAGCCGTATGTCTATCCCATGCATGTTTAATACCCTCACTGTATTACCCTCTACCACTTCTGCTGGGAAGCTATTCCACTTACCTACCACCCTCTTCACACCTATCTCGGGATGTTGCTGGTGCCCTTTTTCGATAGGGTCAATTTGTTACCTGACCCTGTGGCCATCTATAGATCTCTGGGATAGCCTACCACGTGGATAGGACCGGTAACCAGCAAAATATACAGTATCTCGGTAAGCCAGTCCAGCCCTGGGGTCTATTTTCTATCAACATAGCTCCGAAAGAAACGCTCTATTTAATGAAAATGAATGATCCAATTATCACATTTGATGACTTTTCTTTTTTGTGACCATTCTTAAATATTTTTTTTAATAAGGAAATGAAAGAAAGCTGCAAAAGTATTGAATATTCGTTAATTATATATTAAAAAAATATATATTACAGCATTTTAATGAAAATCCCGATAATTTAAACTTTATGAATCGCTCGAGGTAAATGCTAAAAGTTCAACAGCAATATTAACTATATTAAATTTTCACAGGTATTTGAAACCAATATTAAACAGCGGGTGTGGATTTCCTGTATTCTCTTTCCTTTGTAGATATTATCCAGCGGGCAGGCAATATTATCCTGCCATTAAAATAAAAAATACATTATATCTAAAAAAAAATAATATATTATTTTTTATTACAATTTATTTTACAAAAAAAGCCGTGTCTGACAAATCCAAATTGGAATTTTTGGCACCAAAAAACACAACTTAACTGGCTGCCTGAGTAAAAATGGATTGGCACATTCCTAATGTGGATATTGTCTAAGCGTTAAATACAAGATAAATAAAAAAATACAATCAAATATATATAACACTTATATGGATAACACAAACACTGTTATATTTTTCTGGTTCACTATTGGGCAGGGTGACGGGCTGGCACGGGAGGGGGCTGGGCATTGACTTGGTCCCATGGGCTGCTCAGATTTAAAGATTTTGTGTTGCTTAATGAAGCTTTATTTTGAGCTTCACTTGCAATTCCACACATGGCCACTAGGGACTCATTAGAAAAATGTATGGTTTGGCTGTATCGTCTCTGTCTTTACGTATTTTTATGTGTTTAAGACTAGACTGGATAGGGCATATTGGGCATTGTTGTCTATAATTTGCCCCTGGGAGTTAAAGGACACAATCAGGAGGTTAAAGGTGTGCATTTGATTTAAAAATCAGTAACTTTGGGGACAGTGATTTGGGAGAGATAAATGAATGGGGAGGAATAATCTAAAAGAGAACCGAAAGTTTAAAGGCAAAAGTTTAATGTCCCAGCCTTACCAAAGAAAGATGAATATTAAAGTGCTTTATGAGTTCTTTAATCTGCATTTTTATTCTGGTTTAGTAGAAGCTGCAGCTCCTGCCTCCTCTGTGGTCTGACAATTATTTCCACTGATACGCTCATTTTATTTGTTTACTTTGCGAGGGCATCCAGAGTTGTCATTTCCTACAGGAAGGTCCTGTTAATCATTATTGATACTGCTTTTTGATTCAGCTCCAATTCATTGCTTACTAAACAAACACAAAATGTAAAAAAGTATTGTTTACAACAAACAAAATCTTTTCGTCCCACCTGGTAGGGGAGATGAGGTCTATCCGACCACCCTTTGTGTGCCGAGAGGTTGGACAGTGAAAATCAAAGGGTAAGTTAAAAAAAGAAAAAAGGCAAAAAAGAAAAAACTACAGCAAAAAAAAAAATCACCCATCTTCGACTTTGTCTCCATAAACTTGCATGCCTTCGCCTGTAACTCGCAAAATGTAAATTCACAAGTCATCGCAAACAACTTGCAGAAAGGTGAATCTAAGAGTTGTTTTACGAGCGCTAGCCTGTGGGAGCATGTGACATCATTTCAATATAGTCAGTTGAGTTAACCCTTAACTCAACGTACCTCTCAACCACTTCTCAGTGAATACATCCAGTGAATAGACTTTCCAGACTGCATTCCTATCAAGTACAAAAATTTGGGACTTGAACTGTTAAGTAAATATACCTCAATGAGAGCAACTTTTCTGAGTCCTGCACCAGTTAGCGGCAGCATCTTGTGATCTGTATTTTAATTAAGACAAAAAAATTTATGATATTATACGAATTTCGTCAATTTGTTCCCCAGGTTTTAGATTCAGGAATATTGACTGTTCTGCCCGTATTTTGTTTATATACGGAACAAAAGAAATACTTTATGCCTCTTTAGCTTATAAATGCGCTTGGATTTATCTACACTTGAAAAATTGCTTTGCCGTGTCATATTTGTCTTTTAAATTAAGTAATGAAATATTTTTTACATCTAGAACGGCACCTCTGGGAGCGGAAAAAAGCGTGCGATTTTCAATAAGAAAATTTATAGGCAAAATTCCGAAAGTCCCCGGTGTAAGAGTCTAGCAAATGTTTGCGGAATATTGAGCTTTGAAGCAATAATCAGTGCTAAAAAATATTATGATGGTAATTTTTTTTATTTAAACTGCACAGATGCGTCTCTGTATTCAATTTGTATAACTAAGTATGATCAGAACTCGCCTGCCAGCAATGTCCCTTATGGTGCAATCGAGGTCCCTTCAAAGTTAATAATGCGCGGAGAATTGCAGCCGGGTTGTAATTAAGAAAGAAAAACTGAAATGTCAGAATATTTTATGAATGAGTTACGGAGAGAGAACAGTGTCTTCGACGCTTTGCCCGTAAAGTCGTGACTTAGGGTGAGGAATAGTTACGAATGTAAAATTTAACCCCTTAATGACAAAGGCCGTACATGTACGGGCTCAAAATGCATTGTTTTCATTGGGTTTAGGGACCGCCCATTGTCCTTAAGGGGTTAAACAGCCAGTGGCACCGGAAGAATTATAAGAAGTCATTATAGATATAAATCCCTAATGAGGTACCAACCTGGAATAAAAACTCGGTATCGCAAACGTTTAAATGTTTGTTGGTAGCCGGAGGAAAGCTGCACCTGTTCCCTTTGCTAAGACCTACAGGAAAGAAAGAAAAACGTGAAAAGGAAACAAAAGCAATTCATTTTTAGGAAAAAAAAGGGCACTATCTCCTTAATGGGACACTCCAGCCTATGGACTTTTGCCGCGGTATTGATGTTTTCTGTTGGGGGGGGTAATTCTGCGCATGCTCCAAAATCACTTCCATCAATTTCAATGGGAGGTTAATCATACAATCCATATGATCATCAATGATAATCAATAGTCAGAAATGTAAACCCAAGGCGCCATTTTTCACATAAATATCCCAGTGATATGACAACACCTGGCACAAGCCTGGTAATAAATAATTAATTAATAATTAATATTATTATATTTTATTTATATAGCGCCAACAACTTATGACACACGCATTCAAAGGGTCTGACAAAATTAGAACTGATGGACTTCGACAAGGTAAGTAGAGAGCCCGGCTCGCAAGCTTACAATTAATTACACAAATTACAGAGCTGCGGAATCTGTCGGCGCTTTATAAATAAAGTATAATAATAATAAATCGTAAGCAGCAGCAGATGGCATCAGGTCCAATGATCTAACTTTGCACCAAGGAGCCTCTTAGGAGCCTCGTAGGACCTAGGGGATCACAATGCACCACATGTGGTGATATATTCTACTCTGACTTCTTCAATAGGCCAGGGCATTTAATGCAAATCTGCCTCCCTTTCCCATGATCCTTCAGTGTCGGCTTCATTGGTATCCTACTGTCAGCCCAAACAGGAAGTTGTTAGCAACTTCCTGGACTAACTCCGCTCTTTCTTTACTGTGTCCCAGCGCTCACATGTTGTTTTTGCTGTTTTTCTCTTTCTTAACACTAGGGGGCATTGTAGCTGCGGTTCTTTGCTCACTATTTCTCCTCCAACTCTCTCTTAACATCTGGCGCAGGCTTATCACAGATTTCTCCCCGCATTGTTTTAGCGGACTCCACATGAGCCTCTAGCGCTAGAAATTGTTTGCAGCGGCGCCGGTCCTCTGTAACGCTATTATCACAAATGGAATCTTAGCGAGATGCTGGAATCTAAAACATGATAAAACACTAAAAAAAAGGAATAACAGAGGGAGTTTTTATAGTGAGTGGTACAAAATATTAGGTATATCGTGCATTAGTGAAGGATTTAGGGTTAAGGATGACAGTTTCTCTTTAAATACCACTGACCTTTGAGATAAAAATAACCTAACGTTAACCATTTCATTTCCAGAGGTGTATGCCGCAGAGTATTTTGTTGCGTCTCACCTTTGTGGGATACCGTTGGCATGCAGAGGGTTAATGTTCACATAATCACCGTTCTAGAACCCCCCCCACACACACAGATACTGGCGCGGGTTTTTCTGCTCCAAGGCAATTATTCCTTTCGACGGATGAGGGATTATGTATGAGGGATTATGTATATAAATGGATGAGGGATTATGGATATAGAAAAAAAAAAAAAGGCCAACGTTTTGCAGAGATAGCCCCGGCGGTCAGGCATGAATCAAACCTAGGAATAAATAAATCTGCATGACGGGGAAATTCAACGGCAAATGGCGAACCAAATGTTTTTTTTAACCCCTTTAGGACAATAGGCGGTCCCTAAACCCACTGAAAACAATGCATTTTGAGGCCGTACATGTACGGGCTTTGTCACTAAGGGGTTAAAAAAAAAAAAGTTAGAACTTGCGAAAGCCATTCTGTGTTAGTGTGTGCTCTGAGCCAAGCGCAAGTTGAATCTTGATGAGCTGACACTTTCGCTAAGTATCTGTCACAGGAGAAGACTTCACCTTGTTCGTTGATCGACAAAAGAAAGAGTCCCCCCCGTATTGTGGTTCCAACGGAGCGAGAGGAAGAGCCGAAACCCAGCGTTCCTTGAATTTCTATTCTGGTGAACTCAATGGGGTTTTTCTCGTGGGAGCTCAGGTGCTTGGCGAAGATAGCGGGATTAACAAAATATCTTAGCAAAGTCAGACCAATGTGAAGCCTCGGCGCAGGTACGCACGATAAAGAAAGACGAGAGAGAGAGAATGATTTCCCTAAGTCTTATTCTTTTTCTTACGCTGTAAAAATTCACCAAAAGGTATGAAATCCCCCATAAAAAATAAACAGGTGCGTATTATTCTTTTATAACAAAAATCAATAGCGGGTGACAATCGCGTTGCTGGCCCAGGACGATTTATTCCTCCTTACAGGAAGAAAAATACCCAATGTCAATCCTGGTTAAGATAAAGACCTGGCTGTGGTGCAAACGTTTGGGGAGAATATTAACTTTCTCTGACTTCGCTAATATCTCTGATGTCATGAAACAGAAAGAATGTATAAATAAACAAAAGAATGTTTTACGAAACTCCCTTAATGTGATACAAGACAGCAACAGCTGGCAGACAACTAAATGGGGAGGAATAATAATGAAGATCCCTAGATGAGGAAGTTGAGATGACCGTTTCTGTGGTAGATACATAATTATATGTATATAATATATATGTATATATCCCGCAGAAAAGTATATTATATAATTGTATATAGTGTGTTGTACCCAGTGCTTGTAGGCTCAGCAGTGAAGCTGGTGCCCTCAGAGGCGAGTCCAGGGGCAATTGGGGTGACCCCTTGGCTCAGGCCTAGTGTACAGTACTGAGTAGAGAAATACATAGCTGCTCACAAGCACAGACACACGGTATTCTAATACTATTATAATATACATGCTGTTCCACCTAGGGTGCCTCATAAACAGGTCCGGCCCAAGACTTAATGCTGCCTGGGGCGAAGTTTAAAATGACGCGCCCCCCCCCCGCCGACGCCGGGGGGCGGCATTTTAAACTTCGCCGACGGCATTATATACCCTTACCCCCCCCCCCTTTGTACCTACCTTTAACAGTCCCTGCGGCGAGTCTCCCTGCTCGCCACGGTGCCGGCTTGTAATGCTGAGCGCCGGAAATTGACGTCACTTCCGGCGTTCATCATTACAAGCCGGCACCGAGACCGAACAGGGACCCTCGCCGCAGAGGAGAGAGAGAGAGGGGTGCCGAGCGGGTAAACGAAAACCACTCGGTGCCCCTCTCTCTCCTCCGCTTAAAAAAAAAAGTGCCTGGGACAACAGCCCCACTCGGCTCCATTGTAGGGCCGGCCCTGCTCATAAATCATCACCAGATAAGTCCTCCATCATGTGAAGAGAAGTAAAAGAAACTTATCGACCATTTTATGTTCCTCCTTGATGCTCCGTGTCACTTAAAAAACGCATTAAAAATCTCATTGAGATACTAGAGCTGCTTAGCAACAGAGTCCTGTCATTCTTCCAAAGCCCTCCCCCTTATGTCATATAACAGCCGTCTGACATCCTGCAACCAACCCAGTCCCCTTTAAACGAATGGCCCTTCAAGCAAACCCCCCTTCCCTGATGTTAGCAGCCAGAGCAGTGCAGAGGGGACAAATTAAGAGACCCAGCTGAAAGGGTTTGGACAACGAACTGCAGAAGAAAATGGTACATTATTAATAATAACATTACAGTAATTTATGTTATAGGTTTTTAGGAAAGTCGGGGATAAAACACCTAAGAGGCACAGCACCTATTGTATTTGTAGTGGTATACACTCACTGGCCGCTTTATTAGGTACACCTCGCTAGTACCGGGTTGGACCCCCTTTTGATTTCAGAACTGCCTTCATTTTTCATGGCATACTTTATACAAGGTGCTGGAAACATTCAGTTGGTACTAAGTGGCCCAAAGTGTGCCAAGAAAATGTCCCCCACACCATTACACCACCAGCAGTCAGACCCGCTGATACGAGGCAGGATGGATCCCGGCTTCCATGTTGTTTACGCCAAATTTTGACCCGGCCATCTGAATGTCGCAGCCGGAATCGAGACTCATCAGACCCGGCAACGTTCTTCCAGTCTTCCATTGTCCAATTTTGGTGATTTAGTGCGAATCGTAGCCTCAGTTTTTTGTTCTTAGCTGACAGGAGCGGCACCCGGTGGGGTCTTCTGCTGCTGTAGACCATCTGCTTCAAGGTTCGACGCGTTGTGCGTTCAGAGATGGGATTCTGCAGACCTTGGGTGTAACGAGGGGTTAATTGAGTCGCCTTTCTGTCATCTCGGACCAGTCTGCCCGTTCTCTCCTCTGACCTCTGACACCGACGAGGCCTTCCCGTCACACGGCCGCCGCTCACTGGATATTTTCTGGACCATTCTCTGTAAACCCTAGAGATGTTTGGGTGAAAATCCCAGCAGATCAGCAGTTTCTGATATACTCAGACCGGCCCCTCTGGCACCAACAACCACCACGCCGCGTTCAAAGTCACTGAAATCCCCCCTTTCTTCCCCATTCTGATGCTCGGTTTGAACTTCAGCAAGTTGTCTTGACCGCGTCTACCTGCCTAGATGCTGCCATGCTGATTAGCTATATGTGTTAACGAGCCATTGAGCAGGTATACCGAATAAAGTGGCCAGTGAGTGTATGTTGGATTTTTTAAACATTTAATTAAGTCAAAAACTTTAACCATTAACCTCTTTTCTAACTTTCGTTTTTTTTAACTCGAGGCAGACAGTATAAAAAATATATAACTGAGACAAAGACAGACGATCCTTATTCGACATCGATTTAAAATTACAAATGGAGAGTGAAAGGTACTGGCAATAATGTACTCAACTACTTTGTCTGTAGAATTCTAATCTTTTGACTGATTAAAAAGCAGGTGAATCTATATTTCCCAAACTCCGGAATATTTATATTTGTTTAAAAAAAAAAAAAAAATTCCGCTTGACTGTCACATCTTGATGATGAGTTGCACCGCGCAACCAAAACAATTATTTTATTATGTAGTACAGCCATCGAAAACAAATGTTATAGGTCGCGAAAATAAGATTAGGGAGAGTAATCAATCAACATGAAAAACAGAGAGCTCCCCTTCTAAATCTGAAGCACATTCAGACGCACATACAAAGCAGACGCGCAGAATGAATGATAACGCGAGTGACCAGTCTGGAAATTACTGCTAATCTCTTTCTCCTGACACCATTTTCATTTGATTAGCATAATAAGGACATATATAATGATATTGATATGGAACAAAATGTTACCTGGGTGCTCTTTTTTTTAACAAATTGAATTAAATGTCAGATTTCAGATTCAGAAAACGACATCTCATCACTAGAGTGCTGAAATGAAACATTAAACTATGTTGGCTCCATTTTTTTTAATACATGTATAATTTATCCTATGAAACATCAGAAATGAGGTTGGAATACACAGTATTCACAATGAAAATGCGAATGATCATTTTATTTAGCTTTGGAGATCCTGTACGTCAGGCTCAGATTGGTCGTCCGGCACACGGGGCAAATGGCTGATGGGCTACTGGACCAACAAACTCACCCGATCTGCCGCTCCATTTGGCAGCTGCTGGCCTTTCATACATCCCCTCTATATATCTAATTTTTAATTGTTTCAACTAAAACGCTATGGTGAAAACAAGGTACTTTTACGCATATAGACCTCGCCATTCCAGACGATCACACACAGCGATGCCATAGTTGAAAGAAATCCTGATTTTGCAGACAAGGACTACGCTAGTGACCAAGAGAAGGAGAAATAACGTCGGCACGGGTAATTCACGGCTTTGCCAATTCTGCCACCCTTCGCTCCATGTCTCAGTTTACGTAGGGTTAAATAAACCCTTAACTGTTAAAGCAAGTAAAACAAACACTGATTGCTTTTTTGAAGATTTAACACATTGAAGGCATCCATCCAGTATGATGGCACAAGAACCTTCTAAGAGGGCATCTCTTCAAAGTGTTCTACACGGAATGTTCTACACAGAATGGGAAGATGTCAGGTACTCACCATACTGAGGAACTTCTCAGGGTGGGCTACCTGGAACGCTCCCTCTCCATCAGGAATGGCTTTGTGAAGGGCCACGGCTAGGCAGACATTGGGGCTTGGCTGGTCCCAGAAAGCTTTAAGTAGGAGGACGCTGGGTGGGAAAGGCGGAAAGAGTGTGCAGAATGTGAGCGGGAGTTGGTGTGACTACAAACTGCGCCCTGCCTGGACAAACTGACCCAAAGACCCCGAGACTCCAGATTAATCCCAGAGAGATCCCAGGTGTGATAAACAAATAGGCAGAAGACGACCCTGGACATAAAACAAGGCCAAGGACCATCCGTATTTCCATCTATTTTGCGTCCAACGAAAAGGTTTCCGATAAATGACATTTTGGGTTTGTTTTATCTCCCAATCTAATTAAATATTCCTAACATCAGGGCTCATGCGTGTTTAGCACAAGTCGACTCACAAACATTCTCTTTTTTTGTGAACAACTCAAAGCCTTAGGTGACAATTTTAAGGAAGCCATGACTTTATTAGACCTGACATCTCCAAGCTGTTTTCTAACAGTGTCAGTGGTTAATTAAATTTCATTTGAGAAAAGTGTTTGATTTCTCCTTTTTTTTTCCTATTCCTTTGGAGGCCGATTCAAAGTTATAGTTTAATCATTTCCCGTGGCTTCATCACTCTTTATAAGAAGTCTTTGACACAGAGTTATCAAATACTTGCTGCCCTCGAGGCTGTTCATTTTTTTTTCTTTTTAGGGGGAATATAAGCACTTTAGAGATTCTTCCCATATTGGCAGTGAGTATAAGTAATTTGCAAAGAATATATATATATTTTTTTCATAGTGATTTCTGCGATGTAATTTATATTACTTCTGGAAGTCTGTGGCTGGGTATGAAAAAAGGAGCTAATAATTCCATATTGTATGTTAAGGTACCTCATTGCCTATGATAATAGCAAGATATAGATAAATCGATACATTCTGCAGTTATAAACTATTTGTGTTGACATAAAGATGCCTGCATTTTTCAATACTGTTGCCCCGAGGGGTCCACTGCCAACCATGCCCATGGGCGAGGCTAGTCATGTCTTCTGGTTTGGCCATCTCCCCTACAAGTGGTGGGTTTCTAAACAGATGGTGTGGATAGACCACAGTTGGGTAGGAACGGGGCATGGGTGGAAAAAGTGGGTCGTGATAAATACCCCTCTGCACCCATAAATTAAAGGACTAAGCCGAGGTGCATTCAGCTGTTTTTAAGTCAGGGCCGTAACTGCCATGGGGCAAGATAGGAGACTTCCCCAGACTCCACAAGGTGAGGGACACTCATCCCCTACCACTTGTAGAAGCCGATATGAGGTCAACACTGGATAGGACCCTGCCCCCAGACACCAAAAGTCTGTTTAAAGTTTAAATATCCACATGAGTCCATTTTGCCATGGGTTTTTTTGTTTGTTTTTCAGATGAATTATAATTGATTATCATATGCAGTGCTACAGGAAATGGTTAATTCTGTTTCAAATTAAATTTCTGGAAATAGCTCTCCTTTGCCATCAGCCAAGGTCAACGGCAGCCCATCATTTTTTTTATTATGACTTTATATGACACATTTTTCAATAGGTGAAAACATACGGCTGCTTCTGCCGGGCAGAGGAGAGATAGACCTTAAAGCGAGATTTACTCAAGGCTTAGTTAACCCTTCATAGTTTAAGAATGTTTGTCTTATTCTATATAACTTTCTCCTCTACAGAACTGGAACTGATTACTTCGTTTTGTTACAACTAAATTTCAAGATAGAGCGCAAGTCACGGCTTTACTTGTACCCAGAGATGTATTTATGGGTGTATCGCCCTAGGCCCAACAGCCATATCTCTGGTCGCCCACAAGCTCAAAAGTCTTTTCTCATGCAGAGTGCAGGAATAAGACATCAAATCCCGACATTCAGTATTAGGTTGCGCATTAGGTTGACATAGATAGGCTAGGATTTGACTGAGTGGGACGATTATTTAATCGCATCCAAACTGTGGCCCTAATCAAGTATTAAGCCGGTATCCCAACCTCATGCTGACGAGTCCCATTAAGGTCGAAACGGCCGTCCATGAGTGATGATCTGACTATTGCACCTTTTCCCGAGTTTTGTCTAAAGGCTGTCCTGTACAGCGGGGCGATTACTTTCAAGGCATCCATGTATAAAGTGGGTATAGAGTAGACTTGGGCACCAGGGGGCTCTGCGTCTTCGCGCTCGTCTTCGTTAAAAAAAAATCTTTGTATTTTGCGAATATTCGCCCGTTCCTGTCTTCTCTTCGGGCGAATATTTGTTTTTTCTTAGTTTTTTCCGGTTAAGGGGTTAATACGAGGTTAACGCGTACCGCAGCAGCTCTGGCGCCAGTAGTTTAAATGTGCGTATCAGCAACTCTATTGGTTGCCAGCAGGGGGCCTCCTGCTGGCGACCAATGAGCTCACTACCATATATAGCTAATATATTCTCGGGCAGAATATTCTGCTACTAAATGTATCTTACCAACAGAGGGCAGCATTCTGTCCGAAGATATATCAGCCATATGTGGCAGTGCGCTCAATTTCATTTATTAATTATTTAAATAAAATATATTCCCATGATCCGCTGG
>VKOC01030776.1:0-19338 GCA_009364415.1 Spea multiplicata
GCTGTATACAGTAATATAACCCCCAGCGCTGTATACAGTAATATAACCCCCAGCGCTGTATACAGTAATGTTGGTGTTGACAAAAACCTGATTTTTATCTCATTTTGTCACGTGGTATTTCACAACACTGAGCTGATGCTTTATGGCAATGGCAAAAAAAGAAAAAAAAAAACATTTGTGAATATTTCTAATCTGATACAAGGAATAAGAAATCGTGAAAGTCCAGCCAAGGTCCATTCCACGCCCCGTGCGTTCCTATCACTGAGCTGGTGTGTGGGTAGTCATTGTCCGCTGGGGTAGATTGTAAGCTCTTGTGTGCAGTGGACAGGACCAGAGGCTTTCTAACGAGTTTAACTATCAGGCTGGGAAACGGATGCAGCTTTGGGGGAAAACATCCCAACCATATAATAAACTCCATTGGTTGAAATAATATTTTACGGTTCAATGCATAGAATTTGGGGGGGTGATGGGGGGTCGTAGTTATTTATTATCTTATTTTTTTTAGTTAGCGCCATCATATTCCGTAGCGCTGTACAACGGGATAGTCATTATATTTTTAATAGAAAGATCCACTGAACCCCCAGGAATATTCTTCACCGGGCTTTGTGTATTCAGGGGGGGGGGTTGATTTTGCCTGCCAGCTCGTCCACTTTTCGCCCCCCCCTGCTGTTACCCAGCGGCCCACGCGAAGCTGCAGACGCGCCGTCTCGCCAAATCCGTCTCGTCTCATCCAGTTGTTGTTCATCTGGCGCAGTCACCCGAAGCCTCAGAGGCCGACCTTAAAGATTCTACGTTCAGCCCGCCCCCCACATCCGCTGCCAGAAACAGCGAGCGTAGTCAGCGATGAGCCGCCCCCCGGGGCATTAGTATTAATAATTCGTTATTATGGATTTCGAAAGGGAACAGTTTAATGTCACGGGGCGAGCTAACAAAAAAAAAAAAGAAAATAATTAGTATTTAAAGTAAGTTCTGAGAACTTTTAAATAGGCATTCTGTAAAAATAACAAAAAAAAGTTACGTAGCTTAGGGAGAAGCTGCAGCCGACCCCTCCTCTGCGGTCTGATGATTCTCGCCAGTGATTGGCTGCTTTTCGTTAAAGGATATTCCTGGAGGCTCTCCTTAATAATCACCAGTCTGATACTAATACTACTTACAATACTATTACAACTACTAAAAAGAATCCGTTTCACACGAACTGTGAAAATAATAACAATAAATAATAATACTACTAATAATAAATAATGAATACGCCTAAGAACAGCTGCTGAATAGATGAATCAGTTTACAATGAAAATAATTACAATAACATGATAATAATAATAAATAAATTAATAGCTTGATTAAGAATTCTGATAATTAATAATATAGAATATAATATAACACATATAGAGAAAGAATGACAATATAATCATATAATATTAATAATATAATAATTACTTATAAGAATTCTGCTAATAATCAGTTTCACATGGAAAAAATGACAATAAATCATATAATATAATTAATAATTTTTAATTTGAACTTTTTTTTTCTAAGAACACTTAGACTAATAATAATCAGGTCTTGATATAATAATCAATTCATAACAAAAATACTAATAGAATCTGTCTACTGCAAGCGAGATAAGATCTTACTATGTTGACTATTAGACGAGTAATAAATCAGTTTATAGAATAAACACCGTTGACTTACCTAATAATAATACAAAAAAGATAGTTATTATATTTATGTAGCTGATTATTATTATGTGTTATTATTGACTGATTATTATTGATTTAGATTTATTATTATTTAGTATTGTTATTATTATTATTTATTATTACTATTTATTATGATGTAGATTCATTATTATTAATTTATTATGTTGTTTTATAATCGTTGTTGTTATTTTTATTATTATGTTATTATTACTATTATTATTATTATGTTATTATTACTATTATTATGATTAGATTATTATCATTTATTATTATTGTTGTTATAATCGTTGTTGTTGTTGTTATTATTATTATTATTGTTGTTGTTATAATCGATGTTGTTGTTATTGTGGTTATTATGTATCATTCTTCATAGGAAGGGTGGGGTTAACTCTTTGAGCGCCGCATGCCTGCAGAGCACCCTGCGCCGGTCCAGCGCTCGAAGGGTAGCAGGGCGGTTCGGCGCCATGCCAAACCCCGGCCCGTGATTGGCTGTCCGGGGTGATGACGCAGGGGTGGAACTAGTGGAAAGTAGCAGCAGCCGTTTGCGTAGCGCTCCAGTTCTGGGGGCTTCATCCTGCAGGAGGCTGCGGCAGCTCCGGCTCCCCTGCCCCGAGACCCCGCAGCAGCCCCTGCCCCAGCCATGGCCGCCAATCTGGAGCATGGGAGCCGAGGGCTGGAAGGTGAGCGGGCGGCCTCCGGGCTCCCTGTTGCCCCGGTACAGGAGGATGGAGGCTCCTGGGGCTCCGAGGACCGGAGAGGCATCACCAGGGCTCAGCAGGCAGGGCATCCTCCCGTTACCATGGAGACCACATCCACAGGTACACTGCTGCCCCCTGTGCCAGGCACTCACCTCCTTCCCACCCCAGTCATGCCCTGCCCCCCACCCCTCCACGGGCAAAGTGCTAAATGTCCAAAAATAGCCAGATTCTGCATTAAAATAACTGCCCCAGGGTACTGACCAGGGACAGGTTGCATGATGATGGGGGGGAGGGGGTAATGCTGCTTTATTTATGTGGCTGTGGGGGGGCATCAATAGGTTTATCCCCCCCTTCGGCAGGCTGGTTAGCGGGTTAGCTGTAAGGGTTAAAGAAATAATCCTATTTCAGGCGTTGGCGAAGGGTTAATACGACGCGTTTGGACATAGACCCTGTCCACTGACAGTTATTAGGCGTTCGGCGGAACCGAGATCTAATTTTGCTTAATTCTAGAATTATTGGTTAACCTGACAATTCCTTAAAAAATACAAAAATCCCCAAAAATCACAGAAAACGCAAAGTGCCGCCCGCCGGATGTCACATTTACTGCCTTTTAAGCTTCAGTCCCACTTAGTACACGAATGAAGTCATTTAAACACCAGGGTAGTTCGGGGCTTTTCCGGTAACATTCAAATATATATACGTTGGGATAACCTATAATTTTTAGAATTTAACCCTGGATCGCCCCGCCCCATAACTTTGCTTCGGCCGAGAGATAGTTGACCTTATTCTTTGAATAATGCCGATTCTTAACTTTTCCGGGCGTTTCATACTCATCATTTTGGGTCTAATTATTAAAAATTAAGATGGCGCCTAGCGTTGGGGGTTTATCCACTAAAAGGAGAGTTTTCAGGAGAGCTTTGGGTTTAACTCTTTCACTTCTCCATGCATTATGCACGGCCAACGCTTGCAGGTTCCTCCAGCAAGAAGGTCGGAGCTGGCCCTGTGCAATGCATGATTCAATGGATAAAAAGACTTTTGCTGATTTAACTTATACATTATGCAGGGCCAGACCAGCTCTCCCTGCAGCAAAAGCTCTCCAGGGTTGGTCCTTCTTCATCTATAGTGAAGGGATAGATGGAATGGAGGGAAGTTTTAGCTGCTGGGTGGGTGGTGGTGAGTGGGTGGAACAGCCTCCCAGCAGAAGTGGTAGAGGCTAATACAGTGAGGAAATGTATAGTATATGGATCCTGAATGGGTCTGATCTGCCGGCAAACACTCCATTTAGTAAATGGACCCCCACTGTCTGTCTAAAATTCCAGTGCATTTATCCCAAAATTGACTAATCAGACTTTTTTCCCCCTAAAATTAATTAGAATATTTTATGTTTCTTTGTTTTTTTACCCAGTAAAACTTAGTAAAATTATAATTCTGAAACCGTAATAATGTTTGGAAAATAAATGTTTTAGTATTCTAAATGTTAGTAAATGGGTTTCTCCGATGATGTCATAATTAAGTCAGAGAGATGCTGTCTCTTTCAGAACAATTGGGTTCCTTTATGGTGTTTATGACTTATCTATGTTCTAATAGCGCCACGGCCTCTATTCATCGATGTAATAAGCCGCTGGCTCTCGCGGGATTGGCTGCCTGCTCTAGCGAGATTATTTCTATACTATTATATATTTTTAGCATATTTCAGGATAATTCGGTCGATAATTCTTTCCATCCTTTTAAGAAACTCATTTTTAAAACAATCGCCACAAATCCAGAGAGCGGGCGGCGCGGCGTTACGGGCCGCCATGTTCACCGATGATGCCACATCCCGGCGCTCCGCGTGTCGAAGGCGTGCAGCCTCCGTAGTGTACGCCGGCTCATTTCATGCCACCCAATTGCCCCGCTTTGCGTGGGACAGTCCTGGCTTTGCCACCGCTGTGCTGGGATCTTTAGGTATAAAGAGCGCCGAGTCTATACGTTTGCGAGCGCCTGCGCATGAAATATTACTCTCTGTAAGGCCCCGCCCCCCATGTCGGCGTTAGCGTGTATAGCTGCACGCGTGACTGATGCGTTCTGCTGCTCTGAGCTCTTTCCGGTACGAAGGAGGCCTCCATAATTCATGAGTGTCGGGTGTCCTGCGGTTCACCAGAAGTCGAGCTCCTTTTTAATCTCCATCGGTCGCGTTTTATGGGAAAAACCGCATTTCTGAGCAGTGAAAAGAAACGCATTAACGGCAACACTGACCCTAACGGCAGCCCTACTGGAGAAGAACTCGCGCATGGAGGGGTGTTCGGCCGAACGCATCTCAAAAGCTGGGGGGGCAGATACATATGGGGGGGATTCTGCAAACCCCCCTATGGATTTGTAAAGGGGGGGGCCACAAAAAGAGATCTCATGTTCATTTAACACGCATCAGCCCGACTGTCCCTTTAAGAAGCCCATCTTATTACAGAAAGTGCCCCTTCTATAAGGGTAACCCCACTCCAGAGGGGCTACATTTATATTAATCTGTGAGCCAATCGGAAGAGATTGTATTCATCGGAAACTTTGTATCAGTTGTCATTATTTGTTTACTGTTAAGTAAACTGCTTTCTGATTGGTGTAACTGTGACTTGCTAGTTTTAATATCTGTATACTGCAGGGCCCCATAAACCCCAGACGACAGGTCGCCGTGACGACAATAAATCACTTCCTGGGGTCTAGGGTTTCGCAGGGAAGTGCTTTTTCGTAAGGGGGCCCCCTGCCCAATATTATAACCCCCCCCGACTCCCCGGCATACTGTGCCTACCGCCGGCACGCACTGCCCGGCACGTTGAGTCTGAGCGCGGGGAGATGACATCATTTTCTGGCGCTCGGATGCAAGCGGGGTGAGGAGCGCGAGGAGACGGGCAGCGGGAGAGTCAACAAAGGTAAAGGTACAAAAAGGTGTGAACGTATGTTAGCGTGTCAGTGTGTGTAAATATGTTTCTGTGTGTGTTAGTATGTTACTGTGCATGGATGTTAGTGTGCGTGTGAAGATATGTTAGTGTATCAGTGTGTCAGTATGTATGTAAATATGATGTGTGTGTGTGTAACTATGTTAGTGTGTGTGTGAAGATATGTTAGTATGTCGGTGTGTGTGTAAGTATGTCAGTGTGTGTGTAAGTATGTTAGTGTGTGTGTAACTATGTTAGTGTGTGTGTAAGTATGTTAGTGTGTGTGAAGATATGTTAGTATGTCAGTGTGTGTGTAAGTATGTCGGTGTGTGTGTAAGTACATTAGTGTGTGTAAGTACGTTAGTGTGTGTGAATATATGTTAGTATGTCAGTGTGTGTGTAAGTATGTTAGTGTGTGTGTGTGTAAGTATGGCAGTGTGTGATGTAGTATGTTAGGTGTGTGTGAAGATATGTTAATGTGTCAAGTGTGTGGTGTTGTAATGTATGGCAGTATGTGATGTAAGTATGTTAGTATGTGGTGTAAGTAGTTAGTGGTGTGTAAGTACGTTAGGTGTGTGTAAGTAACGTGTGTGTGTAAGTATTTGATTAGTGTGGTGTGAATGATATGTTAGGTATCGTAGTGTGTGTGTGTGTATGAAGATGTTAGTATGTCAGTGTGTGTGTGTGTAAGTACGTTAGTGTTAGCTCTATATTTCTTGGCTGGCTCCTAGATTTAAACCACATTTTTTCGCCCCGTTACACGCTTTCACTTTTTGTTGTCCCGCTGGTTGCTGTTTAGTACATATGGTTACTACGCTCTGAACGTAGCGGGATCTGTAACAGAAAGTTGAAAGCACTTTCTGCCTAATTCCGTTTGTTTTATGGAGCAATTACTCACGGTGCATTTTTATCGGAGCTATTATTGTTCGTCATGGCAACATCATAAATCCAACGTCTTCTCTACCTTTTTTTCCCGAAACACGCAGATAGACGTTAAAAAAAAAACTATCCATTTTCGAAAAAAAAACCCTCCAATCATCACAATGTCAAGGAAACGGACGCGCGGCTTTTTAAAGAGACCGACGTTCTATCTTAGAAGGGCTTAGGATCGATTTCATCAAAACAAAGTCCAATGCAGCAAAGAGCTTTCCGGAGCCGAACCCGCTACTGTGAACCAAATTAGGAGTTTTTTCCCCCAAGTTATTTTTAGCCACAGAAATCACATTTATATTTCAGCAACCCCAGGTTAACTCCTCGTGGTGCGAATGGAACTGATTCCCATCATAGATAAAGCTTTTTGTTTTCTGTACAGTTTGAATACAAATTGCAACAATGACACATGAGTAGTTTATCCACTTTCTGCGGTCCAGATCGACTCGGGCTTGGCCTGGGGCAGCAGGACCGGGGGGCAGCAGGACCAGGGGGCAGCAAGGGGGGCAGATAACCCCAACCCGCCCATTTACACTATGGGGCTGTGCTCTGCATACCTTTAAAACGTGGAGTGTCGGGTTATGATGTCATATCCCCGCGCTTCTTCTCTTAAGGGCACCAGCGAGGGCGCTGACCGCACAGGGAGCAGCAGTAAATAAATTATTATATATATATATAATTATATAAATATTGTATTATTACTATTAAATATAATATATATATGTAAATATAATATATAAATCTGTATAATAAATATATGTAAATATATATATATAATTTATTTTTTAATTTATTTTATTCCAGCGTTTACATACAGTGCTATATATATATATATATATATATATATATATATATGGCAATATAGTTTAGCAGTAAAGAAACGAGGGTCTTGTGCCGTATTTCTCCCATGTCTTCATCGACCTGCAGATGAGGAAGTCGCCATCTTAGTCTTGACATATTTAGGTGACTTACCCCACTTAAGCACTACATTTGTGCTGTTACGGCCGGCCCAATGAAGTCCAGCTTATCTTTTAAAGTCCTTCCCTGTACTTTGGTGATTAAGACCGAGGCATTCTGCGTTCTACGTAAAAATACCGCATTGCCTTTATGCATTAATGATCCGCCGGTTCTCCCAGCGAGCGGCGCGCACCTTCCATTGTTTTCAGTTTGTTTTTCTGCTGCATTCCCGATGGACTCCTTCGCGGGGAGAAGATCTGCGCCGGTTCCAGGGCCTTCGTTCTTAACCCTTTATAGCGCCAGAAGGACAAGCAGTACATTTTATCGGTAACCCTACAGTCACTGGGATCGTTGTATGAAGAATAATGTAATGGTGCGTCTGGTAATGTGACGATATTACGTTGTTACATTTAAAATGAAACATTCGTGTTTACACACCACAGCAGCAACATCAATTATTACAATTATATATATTGTTTAATATTTAATTTCTAACCGTCTAATCCCCAAAATGATATTTCTGTTTTAAATATATATTTATTTTGCATATGTTGCATACGAATTGAAACATAGTTTCGCTAGGACCGAAGGCAGAGAGCATTAGTCTGGAAACCTCTTGCGCATGCTCAGTAGCACTCCCATTGAAGTCACTGAAGCGAACGCCAATCACTTGTATGTTAGCAAAACATCCGTGTTCGCATAGCTTACATGTGATTGGCTGTCGCTTCCTAGAAGGGAGTTTTGCAAGAAGTGTACTGCAGTATGCTCCCTGCTTTCAGTAGAGGTGGCTGGGGGCGGAGCTAACTCGGGGAAAATAACAAAGTAGTAAAAAAATAACGTCAGCACTTACTTGCATGCAGTAAAATGCACCGAATCCATGCAATATGGATTCCAATATACATTGAACACGGAAACGGAGCTGGAGCGGGCCTGTTAATGGGGAAAATTTTGCTAAAATGAGCTGAATGGTGTTTTTTTTTTTTTTTTTAAATTAAATGTCAATACGAGTTTTAAAGGGACTATAAATCGAAAAAGATGTAAAACTATAATTAGATTTAATTACAGAAACGCAGACGCTTGTTCAGTTTCTATGGCTTCAGCCCGTCGATACTGGCTTTTGTGTCATGTGACTTTTAAGTTTTTCCTGCAAAAAAAAACTCCGTATAGGGCTGTTTTTTTTAACTTGGTTATTTTTGGCTATTGGCATTTAACATAACAGGACAGATAATTTGTTTTTAATTCAGGATTTAGTAAAAATTGTGTGGAATCCGTCAAGGTCGCCTTTAAAAATTGCTTTTTAGATTGTGGGCTCATTTGGTGCCCTCCCGGTGCCCTTAGACAGAGCTGAAGGGGGCAATTAGGTTTTGGGCCAGAGATACTCATCTGGTTTGCCCTTTTTGAATGACTTTTTGGGCTCGGTTGCCCTGTAGGATAGCTTTCTGCGCATCCCAAACTTTGTCGAATTCAGGAGACATATAGCGCAGGCTAATCAATGCCTGACTATTTCTGGCTGCGGGTTATTGTCTCTCTAAATTCAGGTTTCTAACAAAGGAACAATCAATGTTCTGGGCGTCTGATGTCTCCTTCCGGCATCTATTCTGAGAAGCCGTGATGGATGTGTTACAGCGCTGGCTTTTGAAATAAGACCAGTTAATGTATGCTTTTTGGCAACTGCCACTGACTGAGATGGGGAGAATAATGGGTGGTGATGGGTCATGCGGTAAAGGGTTAATACAGCCAGGGGATTTCAACACGCATGGGATAGACACACGGCTCCTGAATCTACGACTGATTAAGGTTTGAGTCTTTACAGCAGCAGAAACGGGGCAGACTAGCCGGGGGCCGAAAGGGGCCGATGTGCCGGTTAGTGAATAGAAAGGATTCAATTCTGGATTGCTGCGGTTTCAAAAGACCGGCCTTCTACATACTGAACGTATATTATAAATCAGGTTAGAAGCCTCCAGGATGTATCTCAGGTGACGTCACAAACCTCACAGTGCTTTGAATAACAATGCAAAGGTAGCCATTGCCTGCCATCAAGGTCGTTCACAAGGTGAGGATGCTAAGAGCTGGTGCCAAAAGCATTCGAGAATCACATCTTGTTTTTTTTTTAATAATGGTAACAGATTACAGCACGAGTACATATAGCGAAAAAACATATATATATTAAAAAAAAAAGTTTATTGTGACATTAATGAATTGTAATACATACAGCCAGCACTCGGCGTACATTAACGGGTTACCCCGAGAAAGCTGTAGCAGACAGAAGCGCCCCTTCTCCAGATACGGGCATCCCTCCCAGGTCCCGCCCACTGCTGCTGACAGCCCCGCCCACAATGATGTCAGTCCCACCCACCAACGACCTCAGTCCTGCCCATTGCTAACGTCGGCCCCATCCACCGGCGCCATTGGACTACACGGAGAGGGAGCGCTCCAGGGGCGGCCACTTATTATAATTGGGGTTAGAAAGAACGTGAGTATTACCTGCCCAACCAGCCCATTAAGAAAGCTGTACCCCCAGTAATACGGCCCAACGGGCCGCCACCCACCCCAGAGATGCCTCACACGCTAAAAACTTTCCCAAATTGAGTGTTTCCTGGACCGATGCATCCCGAGTTTGTATTAACGAGTGGATTTTTGAAATGACTTTAGGGAGCAGAGTAATTGGATGGCCGTCCTCGATTCCGTTTCCCATCCTCGCGGGAGGGAACATAAATAGACTCCGTGACATAGAAATGATTTTCTCTCATTAGCAGTTTAGGTGGATCCCGAGATCTTGGGGCTACTCTGCTGTTCTGGTCAAAAACGACCGAACTATGGCAGCTATGCATTCATTCATTCATAACGCACTTAAAAGCACGGACATTTTTACTAAGCGCTGACTTAACTGGATTTACTCAGATTGCAGTATAAGAAAGGGGAAGTGTAGGAAGGACCTTATCTACCTAAAAGGTGGTAGATAAATGGAACAGCCTCCCGTCAGAAGTGTTAGTAGATTATATAGTAAGGGAATTCAATTCAAAATCATTTTGTGTCTCATTCATATTTTTTTTTTTTGCAGGGAATGCTTAATTGTCATGTGACTCAAAAGTAGGGTGCAGCCATAGAAGCTGAGAGCTATTTAGAGGTCTCTGTGTCGTTTTATGCGAAGGAGTACAACGACGGATCTGCTAGTATGTATTTGCTTAAAATGGAACATTAAGTGGAACAGCAGCTTAAGAGCTGCATCTGCCGCCGTTAGGTGGGTCGCCGGGGGAGGGGGGGTGGTGCACAGCCAAATCGCAGTAATGAGCTCTGATTATCAGCGTCGCAAGAACTAGGACTGTCCAAATGAATGCGGGTTCAATCTAACTCCCTCGGGGGGGGGGTAATAAGTAAATATATCAAATGAGAATGCTGTAAATTGAAATGGGAAGTAAGGGGTTAAAAGACGGCGATACATTGTATCGAAGCGATGATTCCGGCCAATATCTCCGCTTTTTTTTTTGTGGTCTATGCAGGGATTGCAATTGAATTATTTGTGACAGATTTAACTCCGGCATTGACTCCATGCCCAGTTTTGGTGCAATATAGTAAAAGTAGGGGAGGGTTGGCACCCTCTGGCCCCGGGGGGCGCGTAAAGCCAAGAAGCCCCTCTGCCTCCCTTCCTGCTACGATCAACATTCACACACTAACACACATGCTAACACACTAACACTTTTATTGTTAAGTGGCCCCTCCCCTTTGGTGGAAGCTGATTGGTTCTGGTAGCCTGGAAGGTGGAGTGAGAAGGAAGGTAGCCTCAGGACAGGGCACTAATTAGTTTTTTTTCCCACTTTTACCCCACGAGGCGCAACAGAACAACAGAACCAAACCTCTCTAAGCTAATGAAGAAATGGCGAGCTCGTCTTAGATTCAGGAGCCGTACGTCTATCCCATGCACGTTTAATACCCTCGCTGGGTTACCCGCTACCATTTCTTCTGGGAAGTTGTCCCACTTATCTACTACCCTCTCAGTAAAGTAAAACGTCCTCATATTCTGTCTAAGCCTCTGACCCGCCGGTTTTATATCATGGCTTCTTGTTTTCTAACGTTTCTAGACACAGAAGAGGGAGCAAACCCAAGTGTCACCGGCGCCCCCCCAGGCTGCATCCCAGCGTTTGTCTATTCATCTGATATATACTATAAAAGGTTTATATATCTGATATTTAATTTCTGTAATGCACTCCCGGTCACATGAAACCGCAGCGGCCATTACCGTCACCATCCATTCTCCGGAGAATAAGTAACGTTTACTTCTAATGAGAGCACAAAGACGGCGGCCATCATGAATCAGACCCAGAGCAAAATGTCACTCGGCGGGTCTGATGAATGAAGTAAACGACCCCGGTGATTTCACCCTGATTCAACCAAAACCCCCCCCCTCCCCTCCGCGGCCGCCACCGCCATAATACCCTCCGCCAAAAGACCTGCTCAGCAAGTGCCCGTCTGCACTTTATAGATTCACCATGGCAACAGAAATCGGTAACAAGACAATAAAGCCGTGAAGATTACTGTGGGAGAATGCGTTCTGGGTGGATATATCCATATTCTTAATCACAGACGACTCTGCCAGCAGATCGGCCCCATTCGGCCCCCTGTCCAGTCTCCCGTATCTCCTGCTGTAAAGACTCAAACCTTAATCAGTCGTTGGTCTCGTCGTTAGGAGCCGGATGTCTACCCCATGTTTAAATCCCCTCACTGTATTAACCTGTACCACCTTTGCTGGAAGGTTATTCCACTTATCTACCACCCTCTCAGTAAAGTAAAACTCTCTTCCTTTCCATCTAAGCGTCTGATCCTCTAGTTTTAGTTAATGGACTCTTGTTCTAGCATTTCCCGTACATGCATTCATCATAGACCTAATATGAAGCAGTCACTACCCTGCCCAATATTTTTTAATAACATTTTCCTAAACACACCTTACCAGGTACCCTACCGACTGCACAACTATATCCCTAAGGGACTGCTTTTGTGCCATGCTAAGCGTTCCCTGCATTTAGCTCCTGAGTTGTTAAATTCAGCGGAGTAGGTGGGACAGCACCTTTACCAGGCCTGTTGACTAAGGTCCTCGTTGTTAGTCCAGTTAGAGAGGTAGCGCTCAGGAGTTAGGCCAACCTCAACGGTTGGTCTAACTCTGTTCTGAAAGTTGAGTTTCTCTCAAGATAAGTCTAGAGCTGTCTAGTTGGACATCTTTAGTGGAGCAAAATATTTGTCCAGAACATCTTCACTGCTGGCTGTTGAGTCTGTAAGTTGAGTTGGTCCCATAACCTCAGTTGAGTTGGCCATCAAGTTGGTCATCGGCCTCGTATGACTTCTTCTCAACGAGCTGAGTTGGAACTGTTGAGTTGGAACCCCATTTTCCCCTCGCCCGTCCACCGCTCTACTAAATTTTAGCTTTCATTGGGCTACACGCATCCTCAAGTCTTCTAATAAATACATGCATGATGAGCTAGAGAGGTTACATCTTATTTAACCCTTTGGGCTGCTCTCAGATACACATTCTTAGCCATTTTAGGATTATGTCCAGCTTCTCTTGGACAGTATCACAAATGGACCGTTCTAGATCCCCAGCCTCGTTCCGTGTCTTGGGTGATAAGAAGGTTCCTTTGAGTACCTAGACTTGTCGATTGTTTATGGCTGCAGATACATTGTTTCTCTCTCTCCCTCTGTAGAATAGAAACTCATTTGTAATGATCTCGAGTATAAACCGCGTGAGACCTTTTCCAATTCACTCATCTAGATGATCACAGAGCCAAGATTTTTTTTTCCTCCTCCGGACACTTTCAAATAATTACGCCGGTCGTTTTCTGGTTCTCGATCTTGGCTGACGGAATTCCTGCCATCTTTATCTGCGTTATTTTTATTTAACTAATGCTACATTCCTATAACATGAGAGATAAAATCATCTTTAAGACAATCTCTCTCTTGCTGGGACACCAAATGTCGCCGTTATTGTAAAGCTGTAGGGGCTGCGGCGATATTCCAGAGCCCAACCAGATCAGATTTTTCTCGCTGACATCTAAATTTAATCCTCCTAGCTTCAAAAGGAAGATTTCTATTTTAACCCCTTGCAATCCCGAAGGCCAGGGTCTCAGTTGGGAACAATAGAATCGTCAGGCTTGGAGGTAAAGGTTATGGTGAGGAAGAAGACCACACAATCTTTCTGGTTTTAACCCCGATTTGTTAGTTTAGGCACAAAAATTGGTTTATATTCATGATAATATAATTTTATAAGATGATTTATTTTATTATTTGAAAAAATGAAGTAGAATTTAGTGGCCAGGAGAGGAAGCGGCTTCATAGATCTACATAATAGGTGGTTAAGTTCCTTATTTTGGTAAAGGTGGGATGTAGATGGAACCAAGAAGAAGGTTCTATCTACAAAATTGGGCATTGAAATTGAGTATTCAAGGGTCCCTAAAATGTGGCCCTTGTCTTTTGTGCACCATAATCACTGAGGACCAAGGAGTTATACGGCCCTTGATCGAGCTGGGATGATACATTTTATGCTTAGTTACAAACACATTGGATGTGACAGAGCTGAGTATTAAATCAGGAGGGGTTCCCTGGACCTCGAGGGACTTCCATAGCGAGAAATGTCTTTTTTTCCCAGTTCACTCTGATTTCCAGACACTATCTAAGGAGCTCGGTCCCAATCACGAGGACGATCAAATATTTACCCGGAGTCTGGACGACATGTCTCTCCTCTACGAGGGAATCGGTGGTGGCAACCTGTTGGTTTGCGGCTTTCAGGTTGCCTTAGCAGCTAAGTGAGCCATTCAAAACAAATATTGAATTTCTCACGTTTTCACTTGCTATTTCCCAGCTGAAGGCATTCGGCTCGTGTTTGCTTCTTCTTCAACAACGTGTCTCAAAAAAATTCTGTTGAAAACTTTGAAACTATTTTTATTTGAGATGGAATTTTAGCTGAAGAAGAGACCTCTGAAGTTCTGAAAGCTCGTGTAATGTTACAATGTTTCCTATATTGGTCTGATAAAAAGTATCAACTTCCACCAAAGACTCCATAATGATAAAGCAAAGCTTGGTATGATTTAGAGACACATTTTACTTTTCTGTGGCTCAAAGTGATTGGAATCGAACTCCTTTCTCAGTTGTCAACCAACTTCATGGCTTTGGGTGCCTTCTAAGTAAATCAGGCTTGGGAGGTCAGAGGGCACCGGCAATACCGAATCCCTGGGTGAAAGGAATGCAGATATTCCCCTAAAACCATTAGCTTTAGGAAATTGGGACTCTTCCAAATCTCCCTTTGTTCCATTAGAATGTAGAAGGTTCATGTATCTCCTGTTAAAGACGAGGAACCAGGATTTTCAGGAGTCCTAGGCACGTTGAGCATTTTTACATTAGACAATATGGAGTGGGGCAAATAAAATTGGATGCAATTGGGTTTTGGGGTGTTGAAAAGTGTAGTTGTTTGACGTTACATCATGAGACCTTCATGATTGCTCATCAAAGCCAGCAGTAGAACCAAATTAGGTCCTACAGGAGGTACCAGGACATTATCTACAGTAATTCACTGATACCTCATCAATATAACTTATCATAACATACTGATTAGTATTATCTGATGTATAGCTGTCGCGGGACATTAAATTGTGATATTCGGAGCAAGGACGTTGAGTTTCAGTCTTCTCAGCTCAATTGATTTTCTAAGTAACGCAATCCATTTTCAGCCTCATAAATGCAGTTTTGGCACAGATTCAGAAAGTGATCATTGATCCGTATGACTTATTTTCTGTGGTTATATTATATATTTGCATTGTAGCAGAAATTAGGGGCGCCACGGTATTGACCCCAGGGCTTTGCTTCCACCTTCTAGGGCTTAAATGGTCAAACTGCACAATATGCATATTCTTATTTTGGAGGAAAATGCATATTGTCCATTCTATAAGCTCCTTGGTTTATCCTCCGCTTTCTAACCATGTATGTTAAAATAGACGGGAGTCATGGGATAAAGCTGTATGCACTACAACACCCCACGTCTGCTTGCTGCGCCACGAGCCACGTGGACAATTGGTGACTACAGTTTGGGCGATAGATGATAAAATATTTCTGCATAGTTTTCAGCCTGGATTTTTTTAAAATGATTTATTTATATAATTTAATGTTTCAAGTTCCAGATGAGGATATGCGAGTTCACATCGACCTCGCATACCCTCGCCAGTAACACACAAAATTTAAAGCCACTTGCAATGCCTCGCTAAACAACTCATAGATTCCCAAATCTGTGAGTTGTCTTGCAGGTCCATGCGGTTAACCCTTAACTTGCCTGACTACTGAAGTTCTTGGTGAATAGCCCCAACAGAGTTGAATCCACAAGTCAAGGCCCAGTGAGTAATTGAATAAAATCAAGTTCCTCGATACTAAGGGTTGATACTAACCCAGTACCTGGAGACAGCACATTAATCAGTAGAATACCTATCTGCTTATGCTGTCACATAACTGGCTGCCAGATCTGGAGATATTTGTGTGCATTTATCTGCTTTGTCACCCGTTACGCTATAAACGGAAAAATACGAGTTATGTTTCTATCTCTAATGGGATCAGCCATAAAATCCGGCGATCGCTGCAATTTTCTACGCCTCGTTTTGCTTACGGATCACAGGAGCGCGCCGGCCGTGAAGATGCACTTTCTGAAAGCCCAGAGCCATCCAGATACAATATTTATTTCCAGCGGAAGCTTCCTGACGAGTGACCTAGTTCTGCTCGCGAGCCATGATACATATCACAGATTAACGGGGCGCGTTAGGGCAAGAACCCGGGAATAAGAGTAAGGATATAAATGTAATCCCTCGTCTTTTGACGAAGACTTTTATCGCAGTGCAGATGGGTGGGAACCGATAAAAAAAAATATGGCGGCGTGATTCATGATTATCGGAGTCAAGAGAAGTCAAGGGCGAGGGACCGGCTTTAAGAATACCGCAGCGCGTGCCGAGCATGGCTGCTCAGACAAATAATAGGGGCGTGGAGCAACAATGTGTTTAGATTAAAGGGACCTCCAGTCCTCAAGGGCCACAGACAGGCCAGGATTTCCGTGCATCCCTGCCTGCGAACAAATAATTCAATGGCTTTTTAATAGCGAAGCCTGCTTAAGGGGCAAATGCATATATGGGGGTAATTCTGCAGATCCCCCCCCCCCCATGCACTTGTATAATGGACGACACAAAAAATTTAAAGGGACCATGCGGCTAAAGTGCCCCTTTAATAGGAAAGCATCTTTGTAAGAGGTGAGGCTACATTAAGAATCATTGAATTTAATGTTCCTAAAAAAAGAACATCCAATGTTATAGAATAAACTAAAAAAATCTTAAATCTACCTAAAAAAGCCATCTAATATCACATTGTGTCATTAGATCACCTCCAGTAGCGTGACAAACGTCTATTCTTAATAAGCTGACGAGCGGCTGGCTGCCGACAACCGGAAGGTAAGCAAATTAATCGCGTCTTTCCGCGGTAAGCAAATCTAGAACTTTTACAAACCCCACGATATGAAGTCTTCTATATCCCGGTTTAGAACATAGATCACCAATAGAATGCGCGGGAGAGCGTGATTCAGGGGAGGTACGATGCTTTCCTGCCACTGATTGGCTGCTTCAAGGAGCCAATTAGTGGCCTGAAACATCCCACAGAGAGAGATTCTTCTGCTCCAGCTCTGGATCTGCAGCTTCACCCTAAAGGTGAATAGTACTTACAAAGTAATTCCAGATGCATTCATTGCTCGGCGGGCTGTAATTATAATTATTTCATAATAAAAAGGCTTTTATGGAAAAATATAAAACATATATTTGCATTTGAAATCACATGTTCTGATTGCTGGATAAAATAATTTGACCATGTTATTTTCCACTCCGTTGACATGTAAATGAGTATGCTAATGAGCGGCTTCATTACATGATAAGTGATTTGCATACAGAAGTGCCCGGCGGCGTCACGCAGTCACCAATCAAGTATCTTAAAACAGCATGTTCTCTCCATCAATACGTTTTGCTTAGCTTGCCCTGCATAATGTATAGTTAAATCTTTGAGATGACATTGAAGACGTCTCCTTCCGTTTCCTATGCTTCATACGGGGCCAGCCAAGCCCTTCTTGCAGGAGATGATCTCTGGGGTCGTCCGATTGATAAAATAAAAAAAAAATGTTTAGCTCAATACAGCTCGTCTTAAGCAACGTTAAGCGAATAAACCCTACAAGTGACTACATCGGGGACAGTTGGCAACTATACCTTAAAGTCTTACATTTCAATCACCAGGGTGGAAGGCAATACGGGTCAAAGTGATGGATTACCCATCATTATCTAGTAAGAAGACCAAACTTCGCCCGTTTCTCCCGCGGTAAAGACTCAAATCTTAATCAGTCGTTGGTCTCGTCTTAGATTCAGCAGCTGTATGCCTATCCCATGCCTGTTTAATACCCTCACTGTATTACCCTCTACCACCTCTGCCGGGAGGCTGTTCCACGTATCAACTACCCTCTTAATAAAGTGAAACTTCCTTCCATTCCATCTCAGCCTCTGACCCCTCTTGTTGTTGTTGATTCTGGCTTCTTGTCCTGACCTTTCTCCTCCTTTGAAATAAACGTCCCTCCGGCGATTGGAATAGATTGAAGGTTATTCAGCGATCGGTGAAATATCTCTGCCGCCCGTCTCTGGCCTGATCTCCCGCTAATCATTTCAGAGAATGCCGTGGCTTTTATATAAATGATGCGTTATAATAACCCAGTAAGTCAGCCGGGGCACTTTGACCCAGATCGTCTTATAGCACCGGCGACTTCAGAGATTTAACTCTTACTCACCCAATGGAGAGATTCACGGGCCAATTCTTTTATATTAATTTAAATTTATTATTATTTATATTAATTCTCCCCGTTATATATATATATATATATATATATAGCAGATCGGCTTCCTTTACACTAAATGCAGCAATAGACCCATCATTCCTAGTTCCTAACAATAATTCTTTAATCTTCTAATATTTGGCCTCTTTCATATTTTTTTTCCCAGGGAATGTTTAATTGTCAGGTGACACAAAAAAAAGCTGACACTGGTTGGTTGTTGCCAAAGCAACCGGAGAAAACATTTTTTAGTTCAGTGGCTCGTTCTCATCCAATGAAGCCTTCAGAGAATAAAATGACAGATCTGCTGATGTTGATTTGATTGCTAGCGAGGGCAAAAAGTGGCTTTCAGTTTCTATGGTAACACCCTACCAGTGTTTGTTTTAGTGTCACATGACAATTAAGTTGTTCCTGGATAAAATTATCTTTTTTTTTTTAATGTACTTGGTTAATGACCGCCGAGAGGGGTTTGGACTCAGTAGTAAGAATGATGTTTCTAACGCGGCCTTTATTTAGGTGCGAATGTGTTAAATTCGGCGAGTGGGTGGAACGGCGTCTTTAAATACGGCTCACTTTTCCATGATTGTTTTAATGAATTGCAGTCATTTGTAATTTTATTCAAACCGCACGCCATTAACAGTCCTTTCCAATTAAAATCACTTTGCCAGCCATCGCTGATACATTTTAGAACGTTCACGTTTGCTGCGAGCCATTAGTCTGCTCGGGTTCCATCCAATCGCTTTGGCATCCCTTCGTTCAAGTATTAAAGTGCAACGAAGGCATAATTATTCAAGGGATAACAAAGCCTTTCATTAATATTCACGTCTTAACTGATGAAGGGCCTAAGAGTCCCAAAATTGCCCTTTCTCAATTTAAAAAGGGATCCAAGTGAGCAGTCGGGCCCCAGCTCCGGTCTCAAGAGTAAGGATAGAAACATTTAAAAACATGAACAAGAGTCTAAAATCTAAAAGTAGAGGGCCAGAGATGGAATGGAAGGATTTTTTTTGACTTTATTGAGACGGTGGTTGATAAGTGGAAGAGCCTCCCAGCAGAGGTGGTAGAGGGTAATACAGCGAGGGATTAACATGCATGAGATAGACATCCGGTTCCTGATCTAAGGCGACAGAGGACCGACGACTGATTAAGCGTTTGAGTCTTATACAGGGCAGGAGAAACGGCAGCGATAGACGGGGGCCGGTAAATAAATAATTATGTTCTAGAATTTAATGTTCTAGAACAGGTTCTTGGAATGTTACTAATACTTGGTTAATGAT
>VKOC01030780.1:0-19935 GCA_009364415.1 Spea multiplicata
AGCTTTAGGTTTAGCATAGTAGTAGGATAGGCTCTTAGGCCCGTGTAAATTCAAAGTTTTAAATTTTTTTATCCCCCTTTTTTTTTAGTTTTTTTTAAACACTACACTACACACACAACACAAAATTTGAAATGGATCCTCCTTTTGGGACTAAGGAGGGACAAGCTCCATCTACCACCACCACCACCAGCACCACCACCAGCGCCAGTTCTAAGATGCAGCCTTTGCGTCAGTCTAGTCGGCCAAGTAGGCCAAGCTCTCGCTTATCATTTGGGGAAGCATTGCTTGAAGGATCATCAAGTAAAGGAAAGGCACCAAAAGCAGGCAGTAGTAGTGCGGCTAGGCCCACAAGCTCTATGGTTTTTTACGGAAAGCCTAAAGCACCAGAAGCACGTTCAAAGTTAAAGGGTAGCACAAGTAGTACTTCTACTAGCCCAGTGAGTAAAAAGAAGTGCCTTTTGCCCCAAGCAGCATCTTCCCCATCCACAAGCAGCATGCAAGGTACCAAGCAGAGCCAAATTAGCAGCAAGACTCAGAGGGGTCCCAAACCAAGCGATCTCATTCCTTTGTAGGGAAAACCACCACCACCTCTACCGCCTCTACCACCACTAGTGCTGCGCTTACTGTTCCCACCGGTACCGCCACGCCATGTCCTCCTAGTACCTCTAGAAAGCCACCAAGTCCTTACAATATTTTTGTAAAGACATTGAGAGAGATGGCTACACATAGTACTGGAAATCCAGCTAGCGAGGTACCAGAGGAGCCTGAGACTGAGAGGCCAAGGGCAGAGTCTGTTCTTCCTGCTCGCACTACTACTAGTCACGAGTCTCACGACGATATCAGTCTTAGCTCCAGCCTAGCAGGAATTCCATTTGATCTGGCTAATGAAGAACTAGACTATGAGCCAGAGGAAGTAGAGGAGATGAGTGGTCAGGAATCAGATTCCTCAGGGAGCAGTGTCCAAATGACTAGTGCACAATTTTCCCCTGAGCCTCCACCTTCTCCGCTACGATCATCACCATCACCACCACCAGCAGCAGCAGCAAAACCTAGCAAATCTAAAGCAATTAGCAGTCCCACTATGGCCAGTACTGTTACCACCAGTCCCACCACCACTAGTTCTGCCTCTGTTCATCCACCCCGAGCAGTAAGAGCAGCACCCAAGGCACACTCCAAGGCTATGCGCGCCCCAATTTGGGAGCACTTTGAAAATGTTGAAGAAGGGCGCTATGGAAAGTGCAAACATTGTGGGAAGCTAATAAGCAGAGGGAAAGTGTCTGGCCATTTCACCAGTGCTAGCATGAAGCATCACCTCAGCACTCAACACAACGCTGTGCTATTGGGGAAAGATGCAGAAGTAAAACTTAGTGCAGGCAGCATAGCTGGTGGCCGTGGAAAAACCCCAACAGCTGCTTCTTCTGAGCCAATAGCAGCAGCAGCTAGTGCTGGCAGCCAGAGACCAAGGCAGGTTGGAGCACTGCATGCCCAGCCCACCCTGGAAGAATTTGGGGCATTCCACTCCAAGAGAACGATGCCCAAACAGCAGGCCAATAAAGTAACGCGACTTATTGGTCAGTTCATTGCTGTTGGAGGGGCATCCTTCTCCATGATCGAAGGGGAGCCTTTCAAACAATTGATGGCGGGTGTGCCTCCCCTGGTTGCACTTGCTGCGGTGTGGCAACGTCTGCTACCTCCGCCGGTGTAGCCAAACGCCTAGGACTGACAGTCTTTGGATGCTTTGCCCTGGGGTGAAACAGGTGAGCGGGTCGTCAATTGCCCACTCATTCGCCTTTCCCAATGCTGCTGCTGATGGTGCCAGCGTCTCTTCCTGTTCGCTTCCTGGCTAGAGTCATGCCTCAAATGTCCCTAATTGTAAGGGCAGTTTCTCCCCCCTGGCTGCCTCTGTTTGCGGTGTGGCAACGCCTGCTACCTCCGCCGGAGTGGCCAGCTTACGCTAAGACCTTGTGACTGAGCTCTGCAAGTCTTCTGCCAAACGTCTAAGACTGACAGTGTTTGGATGCTTTGCTCTGGGGTGAAACAGGTGAGTGGGTCGCCAATTGCCCACTCATTCGCCTTTTCCATTTCCATTTCATTATTTTCCTTCTGATACACAACCAACCAAACATAACACACACAATAACACAAATAACACAGTGACATAACACATAACACACATAACACATATAACACACAGTGACATAACACACATAACACACACACGTACAATGCACAAATCACAAGGACCTTTCCTCTTGTTATTTGCCCTGGCCTTCACTCACTAATAGCATTACATTAACACTATAACTCACACTTCACCCTATAACATTTTTCCATCCACATACCTGCCAACAGACCCAACTTTTTCAGGGACAGTCCTGCTTTTTTCCAGTCCTGTCCCATCTAATTTAGCTAAAATAGGTATGCGAATACACATAGGTAGTTATAGCTCGGTAGGTAACGCTACTATAAACATTAAATAAATATAATCAAGTACTAAATAATAAATCTAACTTTAAAATACATTTAAATAAACCCCTAATTTTTTTTTAAAAACCCATTAAAATTAAAATTAAATTATTATTTAGACATAATACATCTTTAACCAAACCAGTGCACTGCTACTAATCTTAAACATAACCGTACATTAACCCTAAGCTATTTTTTAGTTCTTGTCCAACATTTTTCCATCCGCATACCTGCCAACACACCCAAGATTTTGGTGGACAGTCCTGCTTTTTTCCAGTCCTGTCCAGTAAAAGTTGGGTTGTTGCAAAGTATGCCATTGTAAATAGGTAGCAAATGTTAGGCATGTATTTAAAAGTGGTCTAAAATCGATTTAAAAATGTAAAAAAATAATCCCTATTCTTTTATTAAACATCTATGGATGTGTGTGACTGACTGTGTGTATGATGAAAAGGAGGCCAAGTTCCTTGGTGCATTTGTCTAGGTCTCAGACAAGCCAACTGCTCGGAGGAACTTGACCCTCAGTTTCGGGCAATGTGCATTGTGTACAGTACACCTCGGTACGTGTGTGCAACTCTATTGGTCGTTTCGGCAGGGGGCTCGCCTGCCTTCAACGAATGAAGTGCATTCTGCAGTTCTGCAATTCACACGACCAATAGAGCTGCACACACGTACCTTCACGGCAGCTGCTGCTGCTCCGATGTGTTGTTAACCCCGTATTAACCCCTGCTAGGCAACCGGGAGGGAAACGAAGATTAAACGAGCACGAAGAATGTCCGCGAATATTCGCCCGAAGAGAAGACAGGAACGGGCGAATATTCGCGGAATACAAAGATTTTTTTTTCCCGCGAAGACGAGCACGAAGACGAACACGAAGAGCCCCCTGGTGCCCAAGTCGAGTTTTTACTATGCTGGTACACAGTTAGTATTCTCATTCCATTTACTATGGATTTCTCTATGGCTGGTTAGCTGCCATCTTCTGGCCCTTTTTGGTAATGCACTTATCTCACATTTCCTTTGCATGTAAACCCCACCCCTGCTCTCCTGTATCATGGCTGCTTGTATCTGCCACATGTAACAGGGACACATGTATTCTGCATGCTAAGCTAGGAAAGCATCATCTTTTGACCGCATAATACTGAAATCCATTCATTCTGCTGTATTCAGTTTGTTGTACAGAATAAACCAGCTCTTGGATTAAAACCGGTATTGGTGAGTTCAGCTATCTGACAAGGATTGTCTGCAGTGGTTATATCTGCTTATTCAGGCCAGGCATAGAGGTCTTACAAGGGATACATCGCTATCACAACAATGGGAGTCAGAATATTTACAATAAATAATATTTTTGATCAGTGCTGTCTGGTGCCTGGGGTGGGCTATAATGATCCTTTATAGTCCTTTTCAGGACAATAGCCACACAGTGTAGCTCCGGCCACAGCACCAACGCAGCTCCGGTGCAGCGGCGTCCCCCCTTCTCTCTACAACGCTGGTAGTGTCTGACGCTGAAGGAGTTAATCGTTGGTCTCCCAGCCGGAGGAAGCAACGTTTGGCGGGAGCACGGAGTACCCGGTCAGGGTTGCTGGCGTCCCGTCACATTATTTATTAACACAAGTACAGGCAGATCTTGAAAGTCCCAAAGTTGGCCACTCGGTGGATGCGACAGCATACGGTATAAATTCAAACTGCATCGGAAACAATCCCTGCTTTATCAGTCTTTGTAGTGTTTTTTTATAACTTGATTTATACATTTTGCTTACCTAACGCATAACTCAAAAACGGAGCTTTTTCCCAATGCTACCGATCTAAGTTTATCGGTAAATCCCCCAAAATTTCAGATAGAAATCAAGAAAACATTTCATTCTGGGCAAACTGATATATTTTTTGCATTTTTTTAACGTTGTACAAAATCACACATTGGTTGACACTTTTTTAAACTCAGCAGTTTTTTTAAGAACGTAAAAGAAATGCAAAAATCTGGAAAAAAAAAAAACAAATTTGGTCATTTATATTTCATTGTAAAAACCAGAGAGAGGGGTCTGCGGAACTTAAAAGTATTAAAAATTCTGATTGTCTGGTAAATGTTGCATTCATGGCCCATGTGTTGTTGTTAGTGGACTAATATATATATATATATATATATATATATATATATAATATATATATATTATAAAAATATAATATATATAATTATATATATATAGGCAGAATTAGTCATGGTGGGCACTGTGCTGGGGTAATTAAGGGTCACTGGCTGTCTTCATTGTTCCCATGGACGGTCTTTTTGGATCTGCACCGACTTAACGCCATGAGTTTAATCAGTTTACCAGAACCCTGAATTTTTTTTAAACCCACTTAACCCTTTAGAGCTCATTACTAGGTATACGGAGGATATTCACTTTTTAAAAGTTTTTTTTATTTAAGAAAGGACCACAGAAATAAACACAAAATACTCGCCAAGCACAAAGAGGAAAGAGAGGGTGGAATTAAATCTCCCAGATCAAAAGGAAAATGTTACTGGGAACGAGGACGGAACGAGGGGAACACAACAAGAGCGGCGGTCCTACAGGAATTAAAAGACGAAACAAAAAGAAACGCCTCACTATAGTGCAACAATCATTAATTCATAATTCGGTTTTATTTGCTACTTTGGCCCAGATCCGTGGAATCCCAAATTTGGGCTCTCCTGACAGATGGAGTTTCTTTAGTTCTTTTAAAAGCCAAAATGTGGTGGCAGCTCCAGGAGGACGGGCAGACGCCCCGCAGTACGGTTACGGAGCGATTTGACGTCATATCAGCTCCTCGGAGTAGTCGTAAACGTTGAGCACGATCGTAGCGGTCTCTTGAAGCAAAGCAAGAAGTATCTGTGGGGCAGTTAGGGCACTTGATGGCTCTGTGATACCCCGGGCTCTGGTAGGTGTCCTGGAGGCAAATGCTGAGGATTTCCAACTTGCTGAGATCCCAAATGGACAGCTTGGCCACCAGCTGAAAAATAACATTAAACTATTACATCACTTAACATCTAAACGGTCTTGTGATGTCACGTGATGAGGAATGACCAGAACATGCTATTTTTTCGATGTTTGTGGGCCAGCTCATTGCACAGAGTGCCCCTGATGCCCACTGGTGGGGTGTGTTTCATAATCTAGGAGTGAAAGTTGGTGGAAAAGTGATCATTTGAATCATTTTGGCAATTTGTTGCTTTTAGCAGGAATCTGTGTCTAGTTAATACGGCCCGGTAACTTACAGTCCGGCAGGGCAAAGTGTCTCATAGGATACACAGGGAGTAGGTAAACTTGGTCACACATTTACCCCACCGAGTTTTACACACCTGGCTGGAAATTGAGACTGGCGTCGGGTACGGACGGGGGGACGGATTGCTGCATTTTTTTCTGTTCCATTTGCTGTACGACCTGGAAAACAGTAAATCAGTAAACAACATGGCAAGAGCACAACGGAGGCAATGGGGACCCTTTCTTTTTCAATGTGTTTGTTTCCAGCGGCAGCCCCGCCTTGTCTTGCCTCGGTATAAGTAACCCCGCCCCCGCGGTACCTGCTGCAGCTCTTGTTTCTGCGCCTGAATGTGCTCGTGCTGTTTCTGCAGGTTCTCTCGCTCTCTGTACAGCTCCTCCGCTCGCTTCTTCAGCTCTGCCTCCTTCTGAGAAATCTGGTTTTCAAATTCTTGTAGTTCCTCCTCGGTGTAAATCGGCTGTTCGTCGACCGTCTGTAAACCAAGGCATGGAGAGATCTTGTGTCATCGTGACATCAAGCGATGCATCGATCGGAATAAACTTTTTAAAATACCCGTCCCTGTATCACAAGGAATATATTTAAAGATGGCAAACGTTCTGCGTAATTCTGACCCGCAAAAATGCAAAAGGGAAAAAGACTTGTTTAACCCTGCGAGTTCTGCAGGGGGTGGGTAACAAATGCTTTTACATTATTTCTTTATTCTTAAAAAATTGAATACCTCCCAGCCATCCGGCTCCAAGAATTCCCTCTTCTCTGTGGCTCGGATGAATTCTTCCAAGTTGATTAACCGGTCCTTGTCAATATCAACCTTTAAAAAAACAATCAAGTTAGTGGGACTCTAGTATACTTAACCCTCCGGGTGCCAAGGAATATTTTCCAGACAGGAAACACCAGGAGACCAGGACAGGAACGCCGTTACCTCGTTCATTACGTGCTCTCTCATCCGTAACCTCTCTTCCTCCATTTCTATCATGTCATCCTCTTCATTTGTGGGATCGTAAGCTTTCGCTAACTGCCAGGATATAAAATATTAATTAATTATAATAATAATTATAATAATAATATAAATGATAAATGTTGGAATTTTACTGGTTTGAAAGCAGTGCTGGATTTTATGGGGAGACTTTACAAAACTTTAAAAAAAACTTTTGTCCCAAATCTTTGTGTTTTACTGTTGTTTTCAAAACTACATAAGAAAATATTCTCTTGGGGGTGAGAAACTGTGTCTTGTTACCATTCCAGATAGACATCTCACCTCTTTCGTAAATAGCGCTTCTAGTTCTTGTTCGTCGATGTAACCATCGCTGTTGGTGTCTGTAACGTGATAGGATTTGTGAGTATTTGTTTTTTCCTGGGGGGGTACATATTTTTATATACATAGAATAAACAGCAAACTCTCTGAAAGCGGGGTCCTTTGGCCTAGCGTTGCGTTGGGCACCGAGACGAGGATCCTGAAATTACTTTATACATCAAGGAGTTTTACTTACCGTGTAACTTAAAGAACGTCTTTGGGTCAAAGTCGGATGGGTCGAGTCCATCTGTTTCCTCCCACACTTCCTTCAGCTGGTCTTTGCTCCCCTACGATTATAAATACAATTCAAAATCACTTGTGCCAAATCACTACCTGCCAAAGTGATTGCCCACTCACAAGAGCAGGGCCCTCAACCATATCTACCAACTGTCCCTGTTTAGATATGCCAGTCCCTCTTTCCTCTCCTGATGCCCCTCTTTTCTAGGAGGTCAGAGTGTGTGGCTCTTGGTTTTAATGGGTGAGGGGACGCAGGGTTTCTACAGCCCTTAAAAGCCCCGATAATGTGTATAGAAACAGCAGGAAGCGGCTTTATAAATTAAACGGGGTAAATAAGCCCATTATTATTCTAAATGCCCCACTAAGTTAAACAAATACAAGTAATAGGGCATAAAGTCACATTAAAAGTCTAACTGCACCTCCTGGGTAGAAGTACCCCTCTCGGTCACTCACAGGATGGTTAATTTTGGGGTGTTCCTTGTGTTTTTTCTTCATCTCCTCGTACTTGGCTTCCTCCTGCTTTCTCTTCTCCTCGTCCAGGGTTCTCAGATACTCTCTCCTTTCGTGCTCTTTCATCATTTCATATCTTTTAAACTCTTCATGGCGCTCTTTGTCGTAATTCTCTAAATCCTTTGTCGCCTGAAGGCAAATTTAAATCGAAGACGGTTACGTAAAATCGATTCCTAACGCATTTACCTTATCAGTATTCGGTTATTAGCAATCATATAATTAACCAATTTAACCCTTGGGCTTCAGAAGGTCAGCATGCGAGAACCGTTTGCCCCGTCTAGTTGCCCACCTTTCTGATAACAGGAGAAAGTAAAGGGAAAACTCACGGCTCTGATCAGCAAGTCTAAGTCCTTCGGTTCAAAGGAATGAGGGTTGTTGTGGTTAAGATGATCAAACTGCTTGAGCAGCGCCCGGTGATCGATACCCGTATCTGGAATTGGAAGGCGTCAATAAGTTAGGATACAGCCTGATACTAAAAAGGGACGTTCAGAACAACAGACTAGTTAGTTAGTTTGGTTCATTTGTTTTTTGGACAACAAATTAAGTTTCCTGCCCTTTAGTTTCGACCGAAATTCAGGGGGGCTTCTTCAATTCGGAAACTAAATTTGCTGTCACTCACCCTCATTCATGCTCTCATTCCCTCGCGCTTACTCTCAAACTCTCATTCGTGGACGAAAAGAGAGAAGACACAGAGAGAAGCAGACGAAGAAAGAAGAACAAGAAGAGGCAAGAGAAGAAGTGCAGTTGTGGGAAGGGAGGTAGGAATAGCGAATCTGTCAGCGGGGAAGGTAGGGAGACACCTCAGATTACAATGAAACGCAAATGAAAATCCAGAACTTTTGCTGCTCTTCATTTTTTTCGTTGGAGTCTTTCCCCGTTTTTGGGCTGAAATTGTCACATTTTGTTAAAATTTAAATTTGCATGAATCCGAACGTCTAGCAGAGATACGTTACGATACAGAATACTTTAAAGTGGTTTACAGAGCTTCTATAATACAAAGCCAGAACTGTGCATTTTATGAAGCTCGCCTGATGATTTCCCTTTATTTTGTATAAGAACGGGAAACATTCCAGGCGTCTCGCATTAAAAAGAAAAACGGGGCAGCTAAGAAAAGGAAAAATGCTGGGATTTAATCCAAGATAAATCTGGCCGGCATGAAGTAACTTGGGATCTGCTGATCTTCATGTTCTGTCGATACAATCGCTCTGTTAGCGATACCACCGCATGGCGGCTGCCAGTCCTTGCTAATATCCCCATTCCTGCAGCATCAGGTCACCTTCCCACAGACGGGTGTGAGGAGATACTGTTCCTAGAGGTGCAGACGCAGATAAGTAGCCTTTTACTAACGTCTATTCAGATAAAGGTTATTTCGGGATAAGAATGTGAAATGTTACGTGAAAATCCATGCTCGGAATGTGCAGGAAATTCCAAGCGACCGTGAAGAACGGCCCCGGCATCGCATTTTGACGACCTGACCCCCTAATCTTCCATACCAAGAAGCGAGTTGTAACGCGATGCGCGCCGTAGCGTCAGCTCTCAGAGTAGCTGGTCAGCCATCGGCACCATTACACATTTCTCATGTATGTACAATACGCGGCTCTCACTTTCCGAGGCGTCCATCTTGGCCCGGATGAGCATGCGGAGTCTTGCCACCTCCTGCCTCTTGAGTTCGTCCAGTTTGGTTCGGATGTGGTGACTCACCAAGTCCAGCTCCTTGCTGATCTTTCCACTCTGTGAAGGGTTAAAACAATCTGTAATGATCATGGGAATGAGAATTAACGAAATAAACGCGGGTCACGTCTAAGCTGTAGAGGCGTCCAGGGCTACAGACCACCATCCAGAGGTCCAAACTACCATGCGCCGCCTCTTACCCTCTGCAAAGCCTCAGGCTGCCTCCACGCCCCTGGAGAGCCGGGGGCCGACTCCTTCCTACGTCAGAGCCTCGTCTGCCATTCCGCCCGACGCAGAGCCTTGTCTCCCTTTGTAGAGGCTCGATTTGCCTCCTTCTCCCCAGGCTCGCGCTCGCTCACGCTCACGCTCACACACACACACACAGCCTCCATCCGCTCAGCAGGGTCTCCAGCGCATGCCCACAGTGCCCACCTCCACCCCGCATCCACAAACCTTGATATCTTCAATATCCGCCGACTGGATCTTCTCCCTAAAATGCGGGTCCGTTTCCAGAACTTCCACCACCTCCCTGAGATATCGGTCATAGTATAATCCAGTGTCCTGTGAACGGGAAGGAGCAGGAGGGTCAATACCTTTCTCTACAACGCAGCATCGCTTACCGTCCGCAGCACCCGATTATTTCACCCCTTTACCCCCGCAAGCACCCACAGATGCTAACGTAACGGCACCCACCATGAAAGAACCTTCACCCTCTTTACGTGTGCTTTCACACCGATCCGGGGTCCCAGGGACGCTCATTCATCTAAATAACGAGTAATGATTGTGATCGGCGTTCTACGGGTCGCATAACGACCCCCGAGACTTGGGCTTTGTTTTTTTGTTCAAAATGAAGAAGCTGCCCTCATCTAAAGCCTTTGCCTTCCAAACCCTACATGTTACAGTTACATATTCTAACAATTCAATATATATATAAAATATTATATATATATATAATATATATCTTTTTATTTTTACTATTATTATATTATTATTACTATTATTATTATATTTTAAGTATTTTTTTTTTTATTATTATATAAAAAGATACATTTTATTTATAATTTTTTATTTATTAAGGCGCCAACAATTCCCGCAGCGCTTCTTACAGTCCCTACATTCAAAGGGTCTGACCCGACAGACTGAGACGAGCCGATACGCGAGGCTCCTGTATACGGACGCATTATATTAAATCCTGTTACGCCGGCAACTCATTTTTCCCTATTATGCTGATTTTATTAAGCCCGCTTTACGCATAAATATCCAGAAATATCCGCAAATGATTATAATAAAAATTCATGAGCAAGCCGGCAGCCTGTCCTGCGTCACGGAGGGGTTAATGTGTCATTCGGATGGCGGAGCCGCTAATGGACGTGATATTTAGTTAATGTCTTCCAGGCGGTGGTAATTGGTGTTGTAAATGCCATCCGACAGTCCCCTTCGGGTCTGTTTGCGAAGATAAAAACCGCGGTGATCCGCGTAACATTAACGAGGAAAAAATGCAACATCCGGTCACTTCCTGAGGCTTTATTTATAGTGAAAAAAGGTCCGATTTCAGTAAAAGTTTCCATTCTCTTGACGGATACATTTAAATTGCGCTTAGAAACATGTTTTATCGCCATGGCGAATAAAATTATTTAATGGTGTGAACACGAGAACAGATTCTTTTTCTGATTTACAAAAGAACAATTCTAGGTGGAAAGTTTCAAAGCGGTGTTATCACTATGGCAACCAAATGCTGATTGGACCATTATACCGGTTGCTATGGTGATAAGAGCACTTTTAAAGGCTTGCACCTTGCTTGTTTTATTAATCTTATACATTACGTAGCAAAACAAACATCAGTAAGTAGTATTAATATTTTAAATATATATCGTCAATAAAGATTGCAAGCCTGCGAGCCGAGCCCTCTGTACCTAACGTATCGGGTCTTCTTTTGGTCTTGTTTGGTCAGACCCTTTGAATGTAGGGACTGTAAGAAGAGCTGCAGGAATTTTTTGGCGCCATATAAAATAAATAAATAATAAAGATAAATGTAAAAGGCACGCTGGGTTTTTGTTTTACTCAATAAGTGTCTGACATACAGAATCTGGAGTGATGGTAGGACAGAGCGTTAAGTTAGGGACTTTCCTTAGGAGTGTTGGCAGATATGAAGAGATAGAACCCTCCGGTTGGCGTGTGAAAGCGCGTGTCAATGTGGGGTACTCACTGTGTTTTGAGGCTCCTGGTCCTGCGCGGCGGGCTCCTCCGTCGCTTTGGTCTTGTCTTTGTCTATGGGTACCCCGTTTACGGTAATTAGGATATAAGCGAGCAGAACGCAGGACTGGAGAAATACCGCCCGCCGCCATCGTACCTGGAAGGTGAGAGCCGGAGCTGAGCAACAATTTACTGACACATTTCATGTATCCATCAAAAGGAGCATGCCGCTGGTTGCTATAGCGATTACTCCACATTTATAACCGGTCTGCGAGAAATAAGCTTCATTTTTATTATTTTATTTTTTTAAACAGTTGTGCTTCTAAATATAAAAATTCAGTTTTCACAGAATGGTTTTGCTGCCTTTAACCTGATAATTAGAAGACACGGCACGGAGCGGCTCGGTAACCGGCTCAACGCAGGAATTACATTCAACGCCATGGCCTGACGATACAGAAGTCTCTTAAATGTTACCAGATGGCTATAATTTGTCCTAATTCTATTCATTTACTATTATAATATATATATATATATAATATATATATATACTATATATATATATATAACATACATTCCACTTTATTATAACAAATATCTCATTTATTTAAAATATATATTTTAATTAACGAGAAAAAGAATCATCATTATTAAATAAAAATAATATATATCTACTATCATATTAAAAGAAAAAAATATTATTCATTATTAAAACACTATATATATAGTAGAATTCTTAAGAAAAAAAATATTATTAAAATAAATTATATATATATAGTACTATATAGTATATATATTATATATACACACAATATACAACCACACAACCCCACTTATTAATTAAGAAAATAATATATATCATCATTAAAAAATATACATAATTAAGAATTATGATTATTATTAAAATACATATATTATTATTATTGAGAAAAAAATATATATATTAATTATTATTTTAAAGGGAAACATGATCGATTATTAAAATATATGTGTATATATATATATATATATATATATAAACTATTAGAAAAAATATAATTATCATTAATATATATATCGCTATTAAGAAAAATATATATCATTATTATAAAAAAAGGGGTAATGCTACCATAGAAATGATAACACAAAATAATCCTAGATTATTACTAGAGTTAAGTGTTGGAAAACTTATTAACACTTTAATAACTACATGAAGTGTCTGAAACATGATTCCTGATGCTGCTGAGAACCTGAACCCTTCCCAGAATACTTTTTTAATACTATAATATTTTCTGTAATTCAGAATTTTTTGCCAGGAACCCTTAAATATCATGTGAGATGTCAGATGCGGTGTTCTTACACCAACTAGGTGCAGCCAACGCGAGAGGAACTGCAACGTGTAAACGGCACCCCTTACTCGTTGGAGTAGATTGGAGCATTTTTTATAATCTGTGGAGATGCCAAGAAAGCTCGTTAATAAAGAGGAGAGAAGGGGAGAGGAGACCAAGCATGGTTTATGTCTTTTATCTCCCTGGCGAGTGCCGGTTACATTAACCTTTAAAATAAACCCTGCAGGGCTGATATTCCGTGAGCTTCATTAAGGTGAGCGAACCCCAGACCTGCAGACATTTAAAGGCTTCGTCTCCTAAAGCAGCCACCAGCCCATAAACACGAGAGGAGGGGTAAAGACCGGCGCGTACAGAGGCCCTTTATCACTCCCATCACTCCTGTGTCCCAATGGCCCTTTATCACTTCCCATCACTCCTGTGTTCCAATGGCCCTTTATCACTCTCCCATCACTCCTTGTGTTCCAATGGCCCCTTTATCACTCCCATCACTCCTGTGTTCCAACGGCCCTTTACCACTCCCATCACTCCTGTGCTCCAATGGCACGTTGTGTTCGCTGATCCAAGTTTAAGTTTAAAGGCTAATTGATGGTAATTATGGTACAGATAGAAATTTCCTTGTTTTCCATAAAAAAGCTGAGTGACCCCAAACCTTTGAAGTATAGCACATGTAATACCCCCCCCCATAGAGAAGGCTATAATTACCCCAATACCCGTGTTGCCAGCTTATCCATTTCTGTGTTGATTTGGGATCTCTTTGTCGTCAGCACAGAAAAGGTTACGCTGAACGCACTATGTTTTGAGATAAAGCGCGGGATATTACGGTGTTTGCAGGGTTTGGTAACGTTGTATCTGTGAGGGCCACATCCCGGCACGCCGTTTACCACATTATTTTCTTAAGATCCTAATCTGAATAAAGCGAGATATGAAGATATCCGTTACTCTGCAAACACCCCGTCCACCCGCCCGTCCGTCCGTCTGTCTGTCCTGCCGAAGGACAACGCGATGTTTGGAAAACTCAAAATCAAACAAAATAAAAAAAAACGCGGGTTACGTTAACCTTTTTTCATCGTTTTGATAAAGGTCACGGTGATCCGGTAACATATAATCCAACGCTACGGCTTTTAACATCTTTACAGACGACGCAGAGCCGGATTTCTCATTACGGACCCAAAACCGCAGATCAGAACCTTTAATTGCGTTAAATGTTAACTCATTTGCTATTTTTTTCGGGGAATGCTGAATTGTCACATGATGCTACAGCAGGCACTGATAGTGGAACAGCACCTCGAATCCTGGGAGTGTTACTCGATACATGCGGGAGGGAATTATTCCCCCCCCCCCCTCGGCTCTTTGAAAAAAGAATAGAATATAATACAGGGCTGACGTGTCCGATAAAGCCGACGGGGGCCGGGGCCGGGATTAGGTGGAGATCGGGCTTCACCTGAAAGGCGGGTACCTGCGCGAATCACCCCAGGTGGAAGAACAAGTTTAGAAACACAGAGGGACCTGAGTTTACGGGGAAGGCGAATCCTCCAGGATTAATCCGTGAAATCATGTTTTAGGCTATTGTGCAAACTGATTTGCCGGGGGTGGGGGGTTGGTTAAATCGCCGCTCACACTGCGATTATGGGGGCCAGTGTCGGATTCCCTGCTGTGAGTTTACTCATCATACTGTGGGGTAGTGCATACCATGCGCTGACGACACTGAGAGGAGGGTAGATAAGTGGAACAGCCTGCCAGCAGAAGCGGTAGCAGATTTAAACATACATGGGACAGGCATATGGCTCCTAAATCTAAGACGAGACCAACAACTGTCACTCTGTAATTACCTAGAATCAGGTATTAGAACGTGCGGGGATGACATCAGAGACATGAGGTGATGTCATTGGAGACACGCAGTGATGTCATTGGAGACGCGCGGTGACTAAAAGCCACTTATTGATTAGAAGGTCGAAGTTCCTTCCCTAAGCGGAGATCGAAGCCTAGACATCTAACGTTAATAATGGTCGTCATGGAAACCCTGACTGGTCATTATTTAAAGATACATTTAACTGAGTCACCTGCATTCAAGCAGGGATATTAACCATAATATACTGGGAGCAAAAACACCAACTGGGAGGCTTGGATATCACGAGATCTGTATAAATGAGGCAGCGCCAGACTGTGTGGCCCCCAAGAATCTGCCCCTTCACCCTGAGATCAGAGCAATACCCCTGAGGTTCGGGGTCAGGGCCCGTCACGCATGGGCGGCAGATTAATGACACTTGTCACGTCTCCCTGGAGAATCTGACCCTGAAACCTCATTCAGGAAGAGACGGCGGTCCCTGATTAGATTGTAAGCTCCTTTGGCCCCCCCATTACATCTAGGGTTTCATTTGGCTCCCAGGAAAATCATACAGCCACATGACGGGCCGGCAACAAACGCACCCCTTATTTACCAACGAAACATCTAAACACCTGGGATAAATATTTACCGCTACGGAATAAACAAAGCATGGAAAGTAACCCGGGGGGGGGGGGGGGCGACAACATCGCCACAAATCAATCATTTATTACAAGTCATTTAAACACATAGATAAGAGACGGCGCTCCAGTGTCACCATGGTAACCGCAATCAGCAGACGCAATAAACTTCATTTACTTTGTACCCCATTCAGTGATTATTAATGAGACCAACTAACAATAATATACACTGCCGGCAGCGACACGCACAGCTACACACACTGCATACAGTGACACGCACCACTACACACACACTGCATACAGTGACACGCACAGCTAGACACACTGCATACAGTGACACGCACAGCTACACACACACATACAGTGACACACACCACTACGCACACACTGCATACAGTGCCACACACACGGCTACACACACACACTGCATACAGTGACACACACCGCTACACACACACACTGCATACAGTCACACACACATACTGCATACAGTGACACACACCGCTATACACACTGTATACAGTGACACACACACTGTATACAGTGACACACACACTGTATACAGTGACACACACACACTGTATACAGTGACACACACACACTGTATACAGTGACACACACACACTGTATACAGTGACACACACCGCTATACATACACACACACTGCAGGCACTGACACACAGCTATACACACTGCATACACTGACACACAGCTATACACACTGCATACACTGACACACACATTATTCAGACACAAACAGCCTACGAGTAGCTGAGTGTGCTGGGAGTTGCGGCCTTACCGTGCTGCCGGTGCCGGTCATGCTGTGTATCCCCGGTAAGTGTGTTCGGTGATGTGCACTTGATTCACCGCAGGCTCCGCCCATATCCCTGGGATCAGCCACGCCTACCAGTGCTCGCTGTCCCCGTTGTCGTGGAAACAAGCTCCGCCAGCAGCATCCTGATTGGCCGGCGGTGCCGAGGTTATCAGGTCGCGGTGTGCTGTGATTGGCTGTCCCCGCGGGCCGGTTTAGGTTGTCACTGGCATCAGGAGGGTTGGGTGAGGTGTGGAGAGACGTGGCGCAGGGGGGTGTTCTGCCTAAGGGCCCTGGGGGCCACACGGGGGTGGGGGCATCAGCTGGGGTATACACTGGCATATACAGGGACAGCTACTGCATGGTATATAGAGGGGCATCAGCTAAGGTACCTGCCTGCTGGGGGTAAATACAAGGGCGACTACGGCCTAATAGAGAGGGGCTTTAGCCAGGGTACCTTCTGCCGGGCGTATAGAGGGGCATTTTCTGGGGTACCTGCTGCCGGGTGTATAGAGGGGCATTAGCTGGGGTACCTGCTGGCATGGTGTATAGAGGGGTATTTTCTGGGCACCTGCTGCATGGTGTATAGAGGGGTATTAGGCCGGGGTAACCTGCTGCTGGGTGTATAGAGGGGCATTAGCCAGGGTACCTGCTGAAAATCACTAAAAGGCTGAAGTTTGTTGGGCTGAAATTGTCCGAATCGACCCACATCACCCCATAAAATCACCCGCATCGCGTCGCCCTGTAATATCGCACCCGTCCCTCCGCCGGGGAGTATTTGGGCCGCTGGTGTAATTGTGAAATCGATTCTCTTACTGGGCCCTTTGATGCCGATAATAAGTGCTGCGGGTCACCGCGTCCCGGAATCACACGATTTCATTAAACATACGCAGGGTTCTAGCGCCTTAACCCCTTCGTGACTGACATGTTTTAACATTTCTGCTGCGCTCCTGCTTAGCTGTAGTTTTCTTTCTTAGATACCATTATTTTTATAATATATAATTTATTATAAAAAATATCTATTTACTAATATACGGTATATAAATATGGCGAAAAATAAAAAAAAACACTTTTCTGACTTTTATTTAAAAAATCTCTTACTCGTCTACAAAGCTCATGAAAAAACTGCTGAATAGATTCTACTATTTGTCCTGAGTTTAGAAATACCGGATCTTTTAATGCTATTTCCAATCTGGTCACACTGCGCCCGTGTCCTATTTGTGACAATTAAATCCACCAGTGGGTTTTTAAAAACATGCCAAAATGTCTGATTTTGCCACAAAGGAGCTCGAGTAGCGGTAACCCCATCACGGGCGACTGGTGCACAAGTGTGGGTCCTCCAGGGTCACAAACTTCCGGTTCAGATGAGTGCGACGTCACTTCCAGGGACGTGCCGGCAGTATATATTTTTTTTTATCCCACGAGATCTGTCTGTCTCCCTCCATCTTCTGTTTGGGAAAAGTTCATCCAACGTTTTTGTTTTAGTAAATCCCATTAGTCCGTCTGGTTGCCATGAAAACAAACGAATGAATGATTTTTCGTAATGCGCACATACGTTTTTTGTTTCTTTTTGCCCAATGTTGCATTCGTTCATTGATTATTTGGTAAAATTCAGCACGAAAACACGTTTGCTTGAAAGAAAAAAAAGCCCCAATAATGTGTATCGAAACTGCAGGAAGAGGCTTTATAAATTAAACGGGGTGAATAAAATCTAAATGCCCCCCTCGGTTACACAAATACCCAGCGATAGAACACAAAGTCACATAAAGGGTCCAGGTAAAGCCCTGACCCCTAAACCAAGAGCCCCCCACACTGGAAAGTGGAAACTGCCCCGAGACCTGCAGGGGTCACCTCCATTGTTTTGGTGACTTCATCCGTAAGGATTGTGCTAAAGCCGTGACTATTATTGCAAAATAAATTCGGTTTCCACCCTTAAATACTGAATATTTGGCCCAAAACTCCGGCTTCAGAGGATCTCGAGAGAATTCTGAAACAAATTACGTCATTTATAAATTATGCAGAACGTGATAAGCTCCGTCAGCGGCCGTGATATTTATGTCTTGTGTCCGGAACGGGCTTATAAATAGGAGGCGAGGGAAGGATTGGGGCCCGAACTGGCGAGTATCGTCATACCGGTGAATTTAGGGAGGTTTCATTATCTAGCGAGTCCGACTCGGTCCAATAATATCTGTGAAAAGGGAATTTCTGTGGATGAAAGAGAATTTATTCCGGAACCCCAACAGTCCCAATTTTGGAAACGTCCGGGGCTTCCTGTGAAATGTGTTTTGGGGTTAAAGTTTGAAAAGTGGCCTTATTACCATAGCAGCCATTGCAATGACCCACTGAGCAGGAGTGGTTGCTATGGCAATAAGATCACTTTCCAATCTTTTTTTTATGCGATGTGATCAGCTACATGGGAAGGGAGAAGAGACGTCTCCTGCCAAATATCACTAATAATGTGAAGGTAAAGGGAAAATATTCTTTGACAAGGAACGCGACAGACTATTATTATTATTATTGCGTTTTACGGGGCGCTGTAAGGGACATTTTGCTTACAGCCGTGATGTAGGAATTTTTTACCCCGGCTTCCCAGAGGAGCTGCCTCCAAGGCGATGAAGAGGATCATCCTATACAGCGCTATATAAAACATTAAATAATAATAATAATAAAGACAATAAAGGGTCATCGTCCTCGGAGGTTGTATCCGGAGACTCCCAGGAGATTAGTCACAGACTACGAGTCATTTAATAAACTGAAAGGATATAAGAGCCCCCATTGTCCTTCAGACTTTGAGGAGTTTATCGTCATCTCTTGCTTCCGGATGGAGTTTAGGATTAGGAGACAAAGGGCCGACCTTCAGAGTGAAAAAGGCGACCAGCAGCAAAGGACGGATGCATAGATGGCTTTTGGAGCAGAAATGGTAGTCACAGGCAGGGCGGCCGGGAAGTAGGGTTACCAGGGTAACAGGAAGAGGTCAAGGGTCAGGGTGAGACCCTAGGCGACAATGCATAAGAAAAAAGCACGGACCGCGGTGAACATTCCATAGCGAGAGTGATGAGGTCATCATTTTCATACCACACTTCTTTATGATAAAAATAAATTCAGCTCATTCTTTTTTGTAGTTTTTTTTAGGAGAAACTACCATATTTTAAATAAAGTGAATATTATAGAAATATCAGTGAAAATATAACGCGCCGTATTCTGGTTTCTCTTTCAGCCGCAGTTCTTGCCCCATCCTGCCCCTGTGGGGGGTTATTGCATGTGTTCGGGGAGAGGTTTGCACTCATAGCCCTTATCTGTTTGGGTGCAGTTAGGGTTATTGGCCACCAGGTGGCAGTCTGGGCTATGAGCTGAGGCAGAGTCCAGTACGCATGCGTCTTGTTGTACCGAGCCGGTAGCGCGCACGTCTTTGGTTGGTGCGGGAGCGCGCCTTACGCTTGGAACTCAGTTCGTTGGTGAGCGGAGGCCGGTAAGTGGGGCGGCACGGTAAGGGGTAACAGGGTCAGATCCCTGGGGAGAGGGAGAGGGAGGGTGAGGTAACGGTAACGGTAACTGCTTCTGTTAGGCGGCACAATGGAGTGTACAAGTGTGAGAGAGGAAATAAAGGGGGGGTAAATGTCAGGGGTGGCATGAGGGGACAGTAGTTGTCAGGGGTATCATGGAGAGGCAGTAGCCAACAGGGGTGGCATGGAGGGGCAGTCGCTGTCAGAGGGTAACATGAA
>VKOC01030781.1:0-18983 GCA_009364415.1 Spea multiplicata
TGTTTGCTGGGTATGAGGGGATCGCAGGGTTCTACATCCCTAAAAGCCCCCATAATGTGTATAGAAACAGCAGGGAACGACTTTATAAATTAAATGGGGTCAATAAAACCCATTATTCTTCTTCTAAATGCCCCACTCAGTTACACAAATACCCAGCAGTGGGGCACAACCCCCGCCTCCAGTCACGCCTATAACCACACCCACTAAACAAAAGTGCTCCACTTAGGCCATATGGACATACCTGGGAACTCTCCGGGTTTGACTCCGAGAACTCCGGGTGAAGCACCACTCGAATCCTCCGAGTCACAGGAGCGGGGTCTTGACACTCCCTGCTCCCCGCCCATTACCTCTTTAAAAGGGGTTTTTCCCCATAATGTCAGCAGGAAGTCATCAGGAATGCCCACTGACAGCAGCGGGACCACCCCCACGGATATGTGGGACCCCCCCCTGACATCCGTATGCAGTCCCGGCCGCGTCCCACAAGGGAAGACTCCGGGCAGCAGGTATGCATATGGAACATTGGCTGTTATCCTTCAATAATGTCTATAAAATCCCTCCATTATCTCCTGTTATACTGTATGTGGCAGCCGCCATTTTGCTTCCCCGTTGCGGGGTATGAATCGGCCCGTCGCCCTGAGGTATCTGTGATAATAGCGTTACGGAGGGACCTGCGCGGCTGAAACAATCTCTAGCGCTAGAGGCTCCTGCGTCGTCCGCTAAAGCAATGCGGGGAGAGAACAGGAAGAGGATTCCGATGCCGCCTGCACTGAGGGATCATGGGAAACGAAACCTACACATTTTTAAAAAAGAACATAAAAACTCCCGCATTTGAACGTTCTATTCTTGTTTTGTTTAATTATTTAATTCGACGTCTTTTTATAAATTTTGTCAGCGCGCATCTACCGCGTGATCCTCTGTTTGGTTACTTTTACCTTATCTTCCCGTATTCGGATCTTTATTTACCAAACGCGCCGTGGCCTGGAGCTCTATTGTTGTTAATTAAGAGACATCTGCCAGAAAGACATGACCCAGGTATCCTTAGATTAATTAACTTAATTACCTGTCAAAGAGCAGCCCCCAATGCCAATTAAGGTCTCAGTAACGATAACGTCGGCGAGTTCTGAAGTTTTATTCTGTCGGTGCCAATAATACGCCGGAAGGGGGCACGATGAGGATTATTCTTCCTCCAGCTTAATGGAAATGTGGCATTTAATGGGTTAACATATTGCGCTACCTGTTTCCGATTAGCATTGGATAGTTTAAATTTCCAGAGAGGGTAGTAGATAAGTGGATCAGCCACCCAGCAGAAGTGCGATAGGCAAATGGCTCCTGAATCTAAGACGAGACGACGAAAGTTTAGCGCCGCCCATTCCATCCGGCTCCTCCTACTTCCTCCCCTTTTTGCCCTGCTTCATTCTGACGGGCAGCTAGCCACACATGTGGCCCCCTGCTTCCTCAAATGCCTCAAAATGCACCCAAGGATCCAAAAATAGACTTTTTTTTTGGGGTGCTTATTCGGCCCGTATTTACTAATGTGTTAGACGTGGCTTTCTTGTTCCTCCCCAGTGATGTTAGGTGTTTACATTCCACGTCTTCCTTTTAAAATAGATATGTTAATATCCTTTCGAGAAATCAGATGGAAATAGAGGAGCGTTTTCCGACAGCTGCGACTGTCTGCGCCGTCAGCCCCCGTTTCACTAAGCGCTCACGCGCGCTCTATTTTCAGGTCTGCGGTGCCGAGTCTAAATTTGGCACAAGAAATGTAAACACGAGAATTTCTTGAAAACGAAAGCGCCGAATGCGTTAAATCTTCACCCCGAGCAGCGCCGAGTCCACGAGTCCACGAGTTTTCAACATGGAAAAAGTTTGCAGATGAGGACCTTGGAAATGCAACAAAAGGGGTTAGAATGGGTCGTGTTATGTGCTACAGGACTGTGTAAGGGTTAAATAGCCAAAGCCCCCCATTGTCGGTGGGCTTTCCTGCTGATGTCGCGGGACACCCCCCCATTAAAGTGTCAGAACCCCCATCAGGGTGGGAAGCTATGAAGATACACCCGCATGGAATTCTGCCGCCAAGTTAGAGAGCACTGAACTCCTTTAGAGGGCCAAACAACGTCACCATTCACTATTTGATAGCAGAAGTGCCACTGCGGCTCCTGGTTCCAGGGGACTCATGTACACCGAAGCTTTGGTGGGAGAGATGGGTGAAGACCTTCTCACCACCAACCCCCATGGAGACATTCTTAGCCCTCCTTCTTTGGAGTGCTTCAGAGTCATACATTGCTGGGGTCGACAGGTAGTTGAAAGGCTCTCCATGGTAGTGCCAGGGGCAGAAGAACCTTCTGGTCAAAGAGTGTGAGGTGGAACATCACAAGGGCAAGGAACCTGAAGATCCAACCCTTCTGTTAGCCCTTCTAGCCTACAGGCAAATAGCTGTGTTCCATAAAGGGTACTAGAACACGGGGGACAGTTGTCCACCATTCTGTCCATTACTGAGCCAGGTTTAGGGGCAGAGGGGACTCGGATCTCCTAGTCCACGGCCATCTCGATGGGGATTGTGTCTTTTCCAGATAAAGCCTCTAGAATTGGCTCCATCGCTGTCGCTGTGCCCAGAGCCAGGTTATGATGTCATAAGGACATCCGATGTCTGTAGGTGATACTATTTTAATTTTTATTACAGAAGTCCTCGATAAGGTAGAGATTCAAGGCCGTGCGAGAGGTCCCTTGTCTGGTTTTAAATTAATCTTTGGCAAAGTTGTTGGTGGATTTCAAACTATTTGAATAAAAATACCCCCCCCCCCCCCCGTGTAATCTCTCCAGGAGTCAATAGAAAACATTTTCTCCGAGCGGCTTTTGTCAGCTTAATCAGAATGATTCACGGCCGACAGCGGAGAATGTCAGCACTTCTATTAAAAGGATAGGTTCTACCGGGCGCTTCTACTAGAAGGACTCTGCCGGTACCGCGAGAACTTCAAATATCAGTCTAGTAATCATTACAACAAAACTGTGAAAATAAACAAATTCCATATTTAAAGTTCTTTTTTTTTAATTACCGTATAAACAATGTGTTTTTTTCTGAATGATTTATCGTTTCTATGGCAACGTAAATTTGATTTGCTTACTTTATTACTTAACAGTCGCTATGAGAAGTCTCGTAACTCGTGATGGTGCTCACTTGACTGGCATCCAATGGGTTAAACTGGAAAAGAATTTGAAAATTATATATATATTTTTTATTATTATTTTTTGCCTTGGAATGAATTTTTCATTTAAATGTAATTTTTATTTTTTTTGAAAATACTTTTATTAAAAACCGAAAAAAAGGCTATCGAGGTGGAAAGTAGATCCAGTTCACTCGGTCGACACTCAGCATCCAGAGCCGTATATAGCGGGGAACGCGACCTTTCCGGAAAAAAAAAGTAACCTTTGCTGTAGATCCTGGCCGTTATTTTCCGTTCATATCTTTGACTGTCAGGAGAATTTGACAAACATAAAACTTTTACTCCAACGTTTCAGTTCGGATAAAATTCTGAAGGCTTTTTCCATTCTGAAATGAAATTCGTTATCACTCACTCACTTCCTCGCTCTCTCTCACGCTCTCACTCAATCTCTCCTCTGTGTAAAGGCAGTGTGTATAGGCCTTCGTGTGTAAGGGCAGTGTATGTGTATATGCGTGTTTATGGGCAGATGTGTGTAAAGGTAGTGGTGTGTAAGGGCAGTGTAAGTGTATATGTGTGTTTATGGGCAGTTGTTTGTAAAGGCAGCGTGTTTGGGCAGTCATGTGTAAGGGCAGTGTATGTGTATCTGTGTGTTTGCGGGCAGGTGTGTATAAAGGCAGTGTATGTGTGTGTTTGTAGGCAGGTGTGTGTAAATGTAGTGGTGTGTAAGGGCAGTGTACGTGTAAATATGTGTAAGGGCAGTGTATATGTATGTGTGTAAGGGCAGTGTATGTTTATATGTGTGTTTGCGGGCAGGTGTGTGTGTAAAGGCAGGGTGTAATGTGTATCTGTATGTTTGTAGGCAGGTGTGTGTAATTGTAGTGGTGTGTAAGGGCAGTGTACGTGTAAATATGTGTAAGGGCAGTGTATATGTATGTGTGTAAAGGCAGTGTATGTGTATCTGTGTGTTTGTGGGCAGGCTTGTTGTAAGGCAGTGTATGTGTATCTGTGTGTTTTGTGGGCAGGTTGTGTGGGTAAAGCAGTGTATGTGTATCTGTGTGTTTGTGGGCAGGTGTGTGTAAGGGCAGTAACCTTTGTAAAAAAAAAAAAATACTGTTTTTTTTAATCTTATACTAGGAATAAAAGTTAGTTAAAGGGACCCCACACTGTTTAAGTGAAATTAGCATCCAGAGTATAGAATTCGGGGAAGCGACAGATCTTCCATCACACGGGATATGGAGAGAGATACGAGTTGTGTGATGTCTCCAGAGCATCTCCTGATATCGGTGCATTTATCCCAGGGCTTTAAAATAGCAAAATAATTAGATAATTAGAAAAACAGACGCAGGGAATATTGGATTTGACATCAGAGAGCAGCCACTTAGCCTGATCCGGTTACTACCTGCTTAAGGAACTTATATTTATTTCATTATAACCCCCAGTCAGCACTAGACATAATTGAATCTCTTTATAGTGCGCATTCGGGTTGTTATAGGGTTTATTTTCTGCCGCAATCTCTATAAAAATCCATTGCACAGCACCCCGGCATATGATGGCGCTGAAAAACAAAATCAATACCCTAGAGCCGCTCTGATTGTATAATAATAAATCAGAAAAATCCTGCAGTTTTTGGTAAATTAATTGCAACCCATCCACCCCCCAGCAAAAAAATAATAAATGGAAGGAAAGAACAGCAAAAAAAAAAAAAAAAAGCAAAAAATAAATAAATAGAAGCAAAAAATGTATTGACCCCCTTGTGGCCGGTTGTGGAACTGCAACGAAAACACAAGCAAGTTCAAATCTGTACTGCCCCAGGGGCATTGTGCCCCCCCCGCCTGCTTTGCTCACCCACACCTGACTTTTTGAAGCCCTGAGAAATTTCCTAGCAGCATCCAGAAAACCCAACTGTGGGTTTATTCACTAACCCCAGCACGAGAGCTGCAGCTTCGTCTCTCTGACTTCACTCTTCACTGACAAGGTTTGGGTAACAAAGAGGGACTGGACAGAATAAACAGAGACAGTTGGGGGGTATGTAGTATTGTTCTGTAGTATAAGTTTTTTGAATTTCAAAAAAAATACATTCCTGTCTATTTTTAAATTTATATTCCTTTAGGACACTTTAAAGGTTTACATCAATTTTTGGGGTGTTTTTATGAGTTTATTACAATTACGATTTTTAATTCAAAAAGTCGCATTTTTCTCGTTGCTTATTCCGGGTTTTTTTTTAAAAAAAAAAAAAAAAAAAAAAGGTCGGCAGAAGGATTTATGTTTCTAGACGTGAGCCGATGAGACGAAGGTATTGTCTTCTTTATAGCACTATAGTGAGATGAAAGGTTAATGTTTTAAAGTTTAATGTTCCAGGTTTTTTGTTTTTTTTTAATTATTTGTATATTTCTGGCTTTTATTGAGCAATATAATCCAGCGTTAACAAAAACGTCAAGTTTCACATTTTTGAAGTTTTTTTTTTTTTTGGTGAGTCATAGTTCCCATAACAACGAGGACCTTAGATGACATAGAGACCACTCGGGAAGATATGACGCAGGTCCTGCATCTATTTGTCAACTTGAACGGAATTTTGAGATAGTGGAAAAGTATTAAGAAAGTGATACATTTTTTAATACAGTCAAAGAATGTTTTCTAAGCTATATTTAACTCCCGAGATACTCGCCCTGCTGATGAGAACTCCTCTTAGGGATGCCAAGAATCCGGTTTGGAACTGGAAAGTTTGGTTTTGGGCTATATGACCCCCCCCCCAAAAAAAAAGTTAGAAAAAACTATGATTCTGCCCAAGAAAATGACATTCTTGGGGATGACAAGAACCTTCTGATAAATTCTAGATGTAGAGTCGCTTATTCTCTCGAGGCCACGGAGGTCTTTTCTTCAGATGGAATCGTAACAGCAAACCTTTGGTATTGTACAGCACCCTAGTTGCTATAAAGATGAGTAAATAATGATCATCATGGCCTCTCTTTTTGGAATCAGATGTGTTGGGTAACATAAGACACGGTGGCAGAAGTGGGATTCCAAGCCATATTCACTAATATTCATTCACAACGTCTTAAAAAATAAAATAAAAATCTGCGATAAATATTCACCGGTGATAATTTTGCACGTTATAAAATACAAGGTTATGCATTTTGGGATCCAATTTTATAGGCTGAATTTTAAGGTCATGAAATAATTTTTTATACCTTACCAACATTTCCATAGTTCTATCACGTCTCATTCTTGGACACTGGGGTGCTTTGGAAACATTTCACCCACATATATATGACCGGGGGGTGGGCGCATTTTCCGCCCTGCACAGACCCTCATTGAAATGAAACAAAATGCATTTTTTCAGGCCATTAGCATTAAATACATTATGATGCATCATGTCATAATGATGATGTCATGTGACAGCTCCCAATCTCATGACCCATGCAATGTTTCAAGATCCGTGATGTCAGCGGGCAGTAACTGGCAGCGTCGGACAATTTCCTCGGGTGTTTTTATTCCTGCTGGGGTTACGGACGGGGGGCAAAACACTCAAAGTTTCAGATGTAGCTCCCTTTCTCTTCGCCCATGCAAAGCCCGCATTACACTCATCCTAAGCTGCAGGCTATCCTAACAAACATGACTTTGGAACATAACCTGCGAGAATGGTAGATAAGTGGAACCGCCTCCCAGCAGAAGTGGTAATACAGTGAGGGTATTAAACATGCGTGGGACAGGCATACGGCTTCTGAATCTCAGGCGAGACCAACGACTGATTAAGGTTTGAGTCGTTACAGCAGGAGAAACGGGCGACCAGACGGGGGCCGGATGGGGCCGATCTGCCGACAGATTTTTTGTTTCTATGTTTGCTTGTAGAGATTATCGCCGCAAATGAAAGGGCAGAACTCGCAGGACTTTGTTGTAAAGCAGCGCATGCAGAGAATATACATCTTTTTGATCAGCTTTCCTTGCTAATTACCTGCCGCTCGCCCTCTCTGAGCCCCTCTGAGCTGAGCAGATTACACGCAGATAGCCCGACATTCCCTGTTCTTTCTCATCAAAGATTCTCAATTAGTGAACTTTGCTCGGCAATTAGCAGCCTTTGTAGTTAAGAAATAAATTGTGTGAATGAGACCTCGTTACATAAGAAAGGGAGTTACTAATCTGTGGACTTCGCAAGGTCTCTTTAATAATTCCTTCCTGTGTTCCTTGCCGTATGAAGCTCCGCAGCTCCTCATATTGCACAGATGTTGCTTTTCCAGATATTAACCTTTAATTCACTACAGATCTGGCTGATGTTTTTCTTTAAACTAATGTGATCTAAATACATAGTCCCAAGTGTCCTTGTTTAGTTTGTCCCGTGTCTATTTGTCCACCAAATTCTCGGTGCCCCTCTTTCCTCCCGTGTCCCCCTTTTCTCCTCTGATCCTCTCTCTTCCCCTGATGACCCTCTTTCCTCCCTGGCTCCCTTTCCCCCTTGATGCCCCCTTTCCTCCCTGATCCCCCTTCTTTCCTTCCCTCTTGATGCCCACTCTTTTCCCCCCGTTGTCCCCCTTTCCTCCTCTGTGATCCTCTCTCTTCCCTGATGACCCTCTTTTCCTCCCTGATGCCCTCTTTTCCTTCCTAATGCCCCTCTTTCCTCCCTTGATGCCCCTCTTTCCTCTCGTGGTCCCCCTTTTTCCTCCTCGGTGTTCCCCCTTTTCCTCCCAGATGCCCCCCTTTTCCTTCCCTGTGACCCTCTCTCTTCCCCTGATGACCCTCTTTCCTCCCTGATGGTCCTCTTTCCTCCGCTGATTCCCATCTTTTCTAGGAGGTCAGAATGTTTGCTGGGTATGAGGGGATCACCGGGCTCTACAGCCCTAAAAGCCCCAATGATGTGAGAGATAGCATCATAAATTAAATAGTGTTCATCAAATAAATGTCCTACTTAGTTATGTATAAGTCCAAGCTTGTGTGACTTTATATCTGGGACTGTTGGTAGATGTGGGTTATACAAATAGCTATAAATAAAATCAGTAGGGCATAAAATGTCTTGTTAAAGCCCAACCCTCGCTAACTCTACTGCAATAACCCCTAGGGAAAAGTGCCCTCCAAAAAGCCCAAGGCGCTGGTAGACAACACCATGAAGACAAGCGTTTCCCCCTTAATATACTAATGAAGATAAGCTCGTTAGGACCCCCTGTAACTTTGAGTTGTCAAATGAGGCACTACTGGTGATGCTCTGATGACCCATCCGCCATCTTGGATTGTAATCAAAGGCATTAGCTGTGATGCGACTTGGTGGCAGAAGTGGGATCCCGAGCCATAGCCACCATCTGTGAACCCATAAATTAATTAAATAATAATAATACCGAAAAGGGGAGCTTTGTGTGAAGAACGCGGATCACCATGACGTGAAACGTCCTGTCCTAAAAAAAAAAAAAAAAGAACAGAAAGCGGGGCTTTTGTGACGTTGATTAATGCACGGAAGTCACGCTGTTGATCTTTAACGGACTCACGAGTTTTAATCTACTGAAGACATCTAAATCAGACATACAAGAGAGAGTCATTAAAACAAACACCATATATTTCATCCTGTAGAAAAAAAGCCATTTATCAGCCCCACATTGTCCAATTATCACTTTCAAGAGTTTTAATGGGGTTTAAAAGCTGGACAAAGCAAATATTTATAGACAGCGAAGCACTCTGTCCCACGCTGTTCGTTTTTATTTGCTAAAATAGGGCCTTAAAAGGGACAGAAAATGCTTAAAATAAATTTTGTGAGTTAAACAGGGCTTTTGTCCGCATATCTGCGCTAACTTTACTGAGGGGGTGGTAGATAAGTGGAACAGCCTCCCAGCAGAAGTGGTAGAGGGTAATACAGTGAGGGATTTAAACATGCATGGGATAGACATACGGCCCCTTTTCCCTTCCCTGTGCCCGTTTTTCCTCCCCCAATGCCCCTCTTTTCTAGGAGGTCGGAATGTTTGCTGGGTATGAGGGGATCGCAGGGTTCTACAGCCCTAAAAGCCCCGATAATGTGTATAGAAACAGCAGGGAGCGGCTTTATAAATTAAACGGGGTCAATAAACCCCCATTATTCTCCTAAATACCCCACCCAGTGACACAAATACCCAGCAATAGGGCTCAAAGCCCCAACCCGTGAAGCACAATTGTCTGGATGGGCCATCTAAAATATTAGAATGCCGTACCGAACGTTAATATCGCCGATCTTGCCCGAAACATTAGAAAACCGACGGACATTGACACGATGAGCGTTCCAAAAATGTGTGGAATCCCGCATAAAAAAGGTTTTAACGGAATCATTTCAACGTCTAATCGAAAGAACAAACCAAATTGCGATGGACTTGGCTGGGATGTTGAAGCCCACCTCAACGATCCCTCCTGGAAACCTTCGAAAAGCATGAAAATAAAGGGGAACTGGAAGGAGTACTGAGAAGAGACGAGCCTGGAAGGTGTCCAACGCTGAGGGAAGAGGGCCAGTTTTTATCTGCGTGAACTCTCAGCTCGGATTTCTGCGATTTTCCATGACTTAGTCCAATGTTTTTACTCCAGTGGTCATGATTACACGGACTTGACAAGACGCTGAAATAAAATTAGAACTTGCAGATTCTCCGTGATGTGCGGAATTAGGATTTCTCTCCTCGGCGTTCTTAGATGTGCGTCCAGGAGACGGCCATTCTCGCTGGTTCTCTCTCTCTTTGAAGAAAGAAATGTCTTTCATGTGATGTCAATGTTTTACAACTGGAAAATGGGCCGGTTACGTCCAACAGGTGGTTACTATATTTTTCTTTGGGTTTCGTCCACGTGTTTATGTAGTTGGTGCTTCTCCAGCTGATAGAAGATCGCCCAGACTCTAGATGCAGACCGTTAGCTCCATGAACATACCTCATATGTCCACCACGACTGGCGGCCATGGGAAAACCCCGTTTTTTAGCCGCAGCTAAAGCTGGTGTCCCGGGGCTAAGGCAACACCGTTTGGATATAGAGATCTCCACTGAGACATAGAGATCTCCTGGCCACCAGGAAAATGAACAATGGGCTGCAGGCCAACATCACCTCGTAGACCTCATGACGCAAGCAGAAAAAAGTAGCATGCGGCCACCCATATCCAGCTGCTGGCCGCAAGTGCCATGGCCACCAAACCACCAGCAGCCTGGTCCTTGGGGTAGATAAGGCAAGTCTTTACCATAGGAACTGGGTTGAAGATCCCAGGTTTGAGCAACTTTCGGGCCACACATAGAAAACATGAGATAAGAACGAGACAACCATTTTTTCCCACTGGTTGTTTGGGCGGCCAACAACAAGGTCAGGGAAAGTCCAAAGGTTGGCAGCAGGAAATCCAAACTGAGGGATAGGAACATTGGATGAAGGGTATCATAAAGAACAAAGGCAATATCTAGAACAAGAACTACGGCCGTGCTGGGTGGGCTTGCTTGGAGCCGAAATTATTTGGTAGGGAGCTGGGGAGAATTCTTGGGTTATAGAACTCATAATGTCTGGGTGGCCTGATGTGGCTGGTATACACGTAGCTTGGCCTGTGTCTCAGGAATCGCTCATGGTGGTCCATAGGCAGACCCAAGAGATGTAGGAATCTGAAGAAGCACTGGAGAGGCCAAAACGTCTGCTTTGCTGGTTTTCTGGACCGAGTGTCCTTCCACGAGTGGAGCCAAGACCGATATATTCATGGATAGGCTTCTTCTGGAATGGAACCTGTATCAGAAACTTGTTTGAGGCGGACACAAGCTATTGAACGTTCCCGCAGAATAAAAATATCGTGTTTCTGCCGTTATTTGCGTGAGTGTTATGGTGTTTACATCGTATGACCATTCATGATGTCATGGAATTAGAAGATGTTTTCGTTCCCAGGGGAGGTACCACAGGAGTTGGCAAAAATGCCACATGAGTTGATTCAGCTGTTAACTTTAACTCCAAAAATATGAAGAATGGGAAACGACAGCCTGACATTTATCGTCAATTTTCTTTAACTGATCTTTAATATAACATTTATACTGGACGTGATTTTAATTTGCTTTTGGCGTGATGTTAAGATCTCACTCCCATCCAGTGAGATAACCCAAGGGTTCCTTGGTCTTGTCTTCAGGAGCCGTATGTCTATCCCATGCACGTTTTAATTCCCTCACCGTATTAGCCGCTACCACTTCTGCTGGGAGGCTATTCCACTTATCTACCACCCTCTCAGTAAATTAAAACTTCCTTATGTTACAAGTATAAAGTGTCATTTTCTTATTTTATGTTTTTTTGGGTCTTTCATCGTATTCCACGTCCATTTATTATACTATCTTGAAGGCTGAGATTCATCACCCGGCTCGTTATCTTTAGTACTTTGTCAGGTCGCTCTCGGTTCTCTTTGTACATCATGCGCCGTTCTGATTCCGTGGAGATCTTTCCAGCTCTCTGCATTCCAGAACTGGAGGCCTCTCGGGGTAAAGACAGTTCAGCTGCTGTTCGATCTCAGAAAATGTAACGAAGGCCGTCTCCATACTGTGTGCCCCATCCGGCCCCCGTCTAGTCGCCCGTTCCTCCCGCTGTAACGACTCAAACCTCATCAGTCGTTGGTCTCGTCTTAGATTCAGGAGCCGTATGTCTATCCCACGCATGTTTAATACCCTCGCTGTATTACCCTCTACCACCTCTGCTGGGAGGCGCAGTATACCATTAAGTACATTAGTCTGCACTGGGCGGGTTTCTCAATGCGGCAAATGAGTTTGTCCCTTTTGGACACAGCGTCCGGTCACCCCTCCCTCATTGCGTGTATATATATATATATATCCCAGACCGTTAAAACTGTGTACATAATAAATCATTTCACTTGGAAAAGCTTCAAATTAATTAAAAGTAATTAAGCTGCTCTTATGTGCGGAATAATTTCCCTTTCAAATCTCTCTCCTTCGCTGTCCCCGCCATATTCGGCAAAACGCATTAATGATCCGACACGGACAGACAATCCATCAAAATGCGATGTTTCATCATCAAAGTGCTCGGCGACGTCCTATCTTCTGCTGCCAAGAGGACATTTGCTTCGTTTAATGCTAAATCACCTTAATTCACCTTATTATTTGTTTTGACACCACAATGGGTTAAATATAATGTATTGTTAAAGCATTTGCTCCAAAGATGCAGGCTTCAAGTTGAAGTCAATCAAAAAAAATAGATAGTCTTTCCTCTTTCCTCTTCTGTGCCCCTCTTTCTTCGCCTGACCCCCCTCTTTCTTAACCTGTTGCCCCTCTCTCCTCCCCTGATGCCACTCTTTCCTCCCCTGATGCCCCTCCTTTCTAGGAGGTCAGAATGTTTGCTGGGTATGAGGGGATCGCAGGGTTCTACAGCCCTAAAAGCCCCTATAATGTGTATAGAAGCAGCAGGAGACGGCTTTATAAATTAAACGGGGGAAATAAACCCCATTATTCTTCTGAATGCTCCACTAAATATGTTAGGAGATACGAGGTAGGCAAGTCGATCACTGAGCAAGCAGCTGCGTTCTTATCGTTGGGAAGGATAAGGGACAATGTTTGTCATTGAGCGTTAAATAGAGTGATTGAGATTAAGCTCTCTAATAAAGCGGTTGATTTGCTGGGCAGGTCGGGTTGACATAAAGGAAGGAAGGTCAGGAAGAACCAGCGAGGACATCTGATCCTTCTAGGTTTTATGATGTATGGTCTTACATTATTCATTATTTAACGTGTGGTTTTGCTTGTTCTCCCAGGATATGGACATGCCGCCCCGAGCACGGATGGTGGAAAGGTCTTCTGCATGTTTTACGCTCTCCTGGGAATCCCACTGACGCTGGTCATGTTCCAGAGCTTGGGCGAGAGGATCAACACCCTCGTCAAGTATCTTCTCCATCGCATTAAGAAGTGCCTTGGCATGAGACGGACTGAAGTATCCATGGCCAACATGGTCATCATCGGGTTCTTCTCGTGCATAAGCACCTTGTGCATAGGAGCCGCTGCTTTTTCGTACTATGAGCAATGGAGCTTTTTCCATGCCTATTACTACTGCTTCATCACTTTGACCACCATCGGGTTCGGTGACTACGTCGCCCTCCAGAAGGACGCGGCTCTCCAAACGAAGCCGCAGTACGTCGCCTTTAGCTTTGTGTACATATTAACGGGCCTCACGGTCATAGGGGCTTTTCTGAACCTGGTGGTTCTACGTTTCATGACGATGAACGCCGAAGACGAAAAGAGAGATGCTGAACATCGAGCTCTGCTTACCAGGAACGGGCACTCTAGTATCCACATGAACGACGCGAGCTCGGCGACGGGTGGGTTTCGGAACGTATACGCCGAGGTTCTTCACTTTCAGTCCATGTGCTCTTGCTTGTGGTACAAAAGCAGGGAAAAATTACAATACTCCATCCCCATGATAATACCCCGGGACCTGTCCACCTCGGATACATGCGTCGAGCAGAACCACCCCTCTCCGGGTAGATATATGGGCACCTCTCCCAACGGATGTATATGTAACAGCCAACACTCAGCCATCAGCTCGGTATCTACGGGACTTCATAGTCTCTCGGCCTTCAGAGGACTCATGAAACGTCGGAGCTCTGTCTGATCGAGACGAGGCAAAAAAAAACATTTGTCCAAAATTGGAGACTTTGGTACCGATCCACTGACGTCAAAGTGTTATATTAACAAAACTACTATATATATATATGAATAGTTTGTATGGGGAACGTTCCACAAAGACTTCATATCATTGCGTATGACCCATGATTTATATGTCTATGTACTCTTCTTCTTCAAAGGCTTTAACCAAATGTGTTAAATAGAGGATACCGCTATTGTCGTGCTTTACCGATGGTCTGCCGTAGCACGCCGCGTAAAAACAAAAAAAAACCAACTGAATTTTCCATATTTCTAGCGTTGAGTATTGGGGCTTTTCAGGAGGAACATCTTCAGGGACCCTTTACCCAGCCCCCGCCATAGCATGAATAGCGATAACGTCATATCAAGATGTTCGACATTATGCAAATAATCACTGAATTCCAGTGCTAATTTATTTTTCTATTATAAATTGTTTTAATAGCGAATTCGTTTCGAACTCTTTTATTTGTTTGTACGTCTTTCGCAAAATGCTGGCACAAGAAGAATCCTTCTGAACGTATGAAGCGGGAGGGAAAAAAATGGAATTCTGAACCATTATTGGGGTATGATGGCTATTCGGGAAAGGTGGGCGGGGTAGACCACACCTCTGACTCCACCCACTTCCGATACAATCTCACCCACTTCTGAGGCCGGTCCTGCCCCTCCAAACCTCTTGCCACATCCACCAACACAAGCGTCTGGACACTTGAAATGTTGAGGAGCATCTGTCGCTCTCTCTCCACTCCCAAACCCTCCCTTCTCTCTAACTTCACCTGTCTCTCTCCTTATCCCCCTCCTCTATCCTTCCACATCTCACTCACAGACTAGACTTTCAGCCAAGTTTCTATATCATTGGTACTTCATGCTCATGAACTAGATTGGAAACCCTTCTTATGGGTATCCCATGGGAGCTGCCACCTTAACTTCCTGTTCTCAGGATCTGCAGCATTATTCCTCCCCATTAATTTACCTCTCTGCTTTTGTTTGGCTGCTGATTGTTGCTGATTGGTCTAAAGTTTGTGAAGTTTTGGTAGAAGCTGCAGCGCATGGCCTTTAAAAATCAAAGGGAGTTACTTGAAAATATTATTTGGCTCCTAATGGGAGGAGAACATATCCTCTGTAATCCTTTGAGCTGACGTTGGGTTTCATCACCCGTATCACCCAAGCAGAGAAGATTCTACAGGCATCAGGACCAGAATCTGGGACTCTGGAGTCTCCAGAACGGTAACGGCCGAGTCTTTCTAATGCCAAGTAACCCCTGGGACCTCGGTGAGGAACATAGATGTCCTCTGAGCAGTATCAGCCTAGTTACTGAGAGGGTGGTAGATAAGTGGAACAGTCTCCCAGCAGAGGTGGTAGAGGGTAATACAGTGAGGGGATTAAACATGCACGGGATAGACATACGGCTCCTGAATCTAAGATGAGACCAACGACTGATTAAGGTTTGAGTCTTTACAGCAGGAGAAACGGGCGACCAGATGGGCCGAGTGGGGCTGATTGGGGCCGTGCATCTCGGTGTATTCTGTATCTGCAAAACGTTTTGTTTAATTTGATAGATTCTCTCGCTTCTTTAATTAGAATTAATTAGTATCTGCACCATAACTGGTTAACTAAGACAAATGCCCACGGGACCCCGCCTTTCGGCCCATTCTTGGCCCTTGTGGACTTTGTTGCTGAAAAATAAGCACGGAACAGACTACAAAGGATTTTCTTTCCTGTCTGTTTTATGTCTTCCCTAAATTGTTTGTGTGTTGGAGGGACTGGCTACACATTTACGTGATAACAATTTACATTAAAAAGGTGCCGGGGTATTAATGGCGCTTAGCCGGTAGAAGTCTATATCGCGCGCCATCACACTTTGTTACATTCCATCTGTTTATATAGCGCCAGCAGATTCCGTAGCGCTGTTTCAACAAAGGACGCGTCAACACTGACCGGTACAGAAGGACAAGAGCGCCCTGATCTTGGGAGCTTACAATCTTTTTTGCAGAGAGCATCATAGAAATGGAGTCACAGGGAGGTTACCCCAGAGACGGGGGTAAAAACTGAGAATCTGCCCATTCAACCAGAGACTGGGGTAAAAACTCTGAGAATCTGCCCGTTCACCCAAAGCCCCTGAGGCTTCCCAGCTGTGCTTCTATGATCTTTGCATTGAAGAGCTTGTGAAGGGCTTCATGCCATACGAGTCATACCTCCCAATACACTCGATTCTATGGAAATGCAATGAATGTTCTGTTCGGTGCCTGCAGACTCCTTCCTGGCCACGGCAGAGGCGATAAAGTGAATAAAAACCTAAAACAAATGTTAAAAAGAAAGAATCCCCACGAAACGCGCCTCCCCCCCCCAATCTGCATCTTTTTCAACACAATAGAAAGTACTCATGAAAATCTGACTTCAATTTTTGTCTTCAAAAATTGGCATTTAAAGGGTTAACCGCCTATTGTGGGTATTGAAAAGGCCCGATTCTGGTACAAAGTCTGGAAAAGGGTCATTACCGCCATAGTGAAGAACGGTCCGAGTAACATTCAGGCCTCTAACACCTATAACGCATCACTCCCATCACACCTATCACATGTATCAACTCACTACCTATAACATCCTTACTCCTGCACTCCTATCACAACTCACACCCATCTCTCATCGAAACTCACTCTCATCACACCTATCAATTACACATCACTCCTATCAGACTTTCCACCTGACAGCCATATCTCACCCAGAGCCCTTCTTTGCAGCCGCAATTGCCCCCCCTGCGTCCTGGGTCAGCCCACCCCTCATACTAACGCATACAGTCACATACTCGGTATATTATACATTAATGTATGCAGTGTGGGGGGGGGGTTATGCACAAGGAGAAATTTATTACTTTAAATACCACATAAAACCCAAGTAAAGTTAAGGCAAAATACCGTTTTTTAGTATTTAGCATTTGGAGAGGATTTTACTGATTATAATTCGAGTCTCTCGCTCCGCTTTGATCCTTGTCTCTTACTAACAAAACGTCACTTGTCACAAACGCTGCTTCCCGACGTCTCAATGTCAAGGTCACTTCTCAGCAACACAATCCGGAACGTTCTATGGGAAGAGTCACCAAGTCTTCTCAAAATCTCCTTCCATATACAACAATATAAATAAAAAAAGATTTTCCCAATTTATTTAACTCTATAAGGGGGTGACGGAGCATGTCCGTCCGTATAATGTGTCCTGTAACCCACGACATGGAACCCTTCTTTATCGGGGGGGCTAGGACACTGTTCTAGGCTGTAAATCCACCCCCCCCCCTTGTTGCCATAATGCAAAGTATTCATCCAGCTCAAGAAAAAGGGAAAATGTGTAATGATCTCCTTCAAGGAAGCTGATACCGGTGGCAGGAAGTGGCACAACTAGCAATATCCGATCAACTTCCTATCCTGAAATTCCGGTCCTTCTCCATCAGCCAACCATTACAAAGGCTGCCTCAACCAATCAACAATCATCAGTAACTTAATAGAGAGCTCTAATAATAACTCTTCCTTCTCCTCTGGCTGCCTGAACCAATCAGCAACTTTAACGATAGTGCAGAGATAACGTAATGAGGAGGGATAATCATGTTGATCCTGAAAACCGGAAGCTAAGATGGCTGCTCCCATGGGATAAGCGTAAGGAGGGGTGAGTACGGATTTATAACATGCAGGATATGGGGAAAGCGTCAAAAAAGAGAACAGACGTGACGAGTGAAACAACACGGAAGGAAGTTTTAAGCAGAGAAAACATACGACAAGGACCGTTGTGACTAAAGTGATGTCATCAACTGGAGTGACGCGCGCTCAGGGGTGCTTTTTACACTCCCCCGGGTTAGCCCCCCCATATTAAATTTTTTTACAAAAGATCATGGCATTTGTTAGATCTTTGTTAGATCAGGTTTGATCAACTGTTTTTTTCGTTAGATCTACTCTAAAATAGGCAATATTAACAATCTTTTTCAGGGGGGGCTAACCCGTAGCCAGCCCCCCCTCAACAAAAATTTCAACAAAATGTTACTGATTCTGATAGCTCTACGTTAGATCAGGTTTGATCAGACAAAATTTTTGTTAGATCTAGTCTAATTACTGAGATATTGCATATTTAATATGGGGGGGCTAACCCGGGGGAGGTCTTTTTACAGTTGCCTGGGGCAACTTTCCCTATATGCCCACCAGCCCTATCGGGAGCCCCCTTCTGTGAGGGGGGTGGAGGCGAGCGCATTAGCAGAGAAAGCATTAGCCGAGAGGTCTGCCCCACCAGCTTTGGGCATTGGCAGCTGTTCTGTGACCCCAGGGACAGATGTCAAGGTAACAGCGGGCCCGGGGCAGAAACCCCTTTTGCCCTGCATTATATACAACCCCTGGTTCCACCCTTATGAAAAATTACTGCACTTTTTTGGACATAAACTTTTTTTTTTTTGGACATTTTGCACTTTTACTACAGTATTACTGCACATTTACTGCACTTTTAATGCATTTGTACTTCACTGTACTGCAGTTTTACTGCAGTTATTTTTGTAAGGAAGCACAAATGCAATAAAGCTGCAGCACATTGAATTACAACTGTAGGTTTGCAATATAATGACGTAAAAGTGCAGTATTGCAGTTTTTTCATGTCCACAAAACTGCAGTATTACTTCAGAAAAACTGCAGTCATTTTTCCGTATATTTACATCTATATATATATATGCCGATGGCAGTATAGCAAGGAAACGTATACAATAAATCAACATATAGACCAGCCGCCTCCTCTGGCCATGTGCCACAGAATATTTCACATACACACCAAAACCTGCTCCACGGGTAATATCCTGCCCATACCCTTGCTAGCCATACTAGCCAATCTTACAGGGTCCCATGCAGGACAATAGGTAGTCATCTCGCCACCGTAGGCCGATTATCCTATAGGATGCCCCATTCCCCACCCCACTACACTTGATCTGTTTCCGACAACCTGCCCGCAGTCCGAACAAAGCAGGGTCAGCTGACAGGAGGGACAAAAGCCAGGCTGTCGGGACTGTCCCGACAGATCCAAGACTGCTGGCCGCTATTGCTAACAAACTGGCGAAAGCTGAATGTTTCCCCCTCTGCGCCCGTGACGTTTCTGGTACCCGGTGGCCGGCGATACCTGTAATTCCAGTAAATTTGTTTGAACTGCGCTGACATGTCACGAAGAACAGCAATCCCCCGACGATTAAACATCCTTCACCGTGCTTATTACATGGTGCCGTCAGGCT
>VKOC01030784.1:0-15401 GCA_009364415.1 Spea multiplicata
CGAAACCTTCCAGCTCACAGGAAAAGCATCAGACCCCCTCGATGAGGCATTTTTTCCGAGGTTCTCGAGATGTTGATGCGCGGGAAACTGGATCTAAGATGGCGCCCTCTCCCTCTAGCAGGGTGAGTGAATGTTCAGACGACGCTTCTTTGGATCACGATCTTACCCTTCCAGACGCACAACCCACGAGTCGCTCTTGGCAGGAGGCACTTCAACGCTTGCCGACAAAGGCTGATTTGATTTCTGTTATAGACAAGGCCCTGGATCAGGCCTTGCACGACGTGCGTGCCGACCTCGGCTCTATTAAACAGGACATCAAGCATATCGGGGAACGGGTGTCTACGCTTGAAGACGACCAAGCTAAAACCAATGATGCTGTGGATACCCTGTCCACGATGCTGCAGGACCACTCGGAATCCTTCAAAGCCTTACACCGACAGATGGAGGACTTAGACAATCGCGGGAGGAGAAATAATCTACGGGTTCGGGGAATCCCCGAATCAGTGGCCGCTGGTGATATCCGCACTACACTTCAATTGATATTTAATAGGCTCTTGAAACAACCACCCGATACGTCTATACAGTTCGATAGAGCTCATCGTGCATTACGCCCGAAAGGACCTTCCTCAGCCCCACCGCGTGATGTGATATGCTGCCTCCACGAGTACTCGGTTAAAGAGGCTATCCTGAGAGTCTGTCGTATGTCTGGAGATATGGAGCACGACGGTGAGAAAATAAGCGTTTTTCAGGACATCTCCCCAGTCACGCTACAAAAACGGAGAGCTCTTAAACCTGTCACTGCCCTACTACGAGCGGCTCATATCCCTTATCAGTGGGGGTTTCCCTTTGTGCTAATCGCTCGAAAGGATAAAGAAGTCTTCACTCTCCGCCAACATAGCGAGCTAGACTCCTTCTTGGCGCAACTGAACTTACCGGAGACCTCAGTGCAAGACTGGGAGCCATCGCTGCCTCCTCAGCGGCCTCTGACTGACCCGGCAAGGTCCTGGTTGCTACCGAAGACCCGGAGGGAGAGAAACAGCCGTGCGGTGATATCAGCTGAAGACGAGGGTTAATTTCGCCGGACATTTCTCCATTTCCCACCGCATCACCTCTGCGGCTTCCGGGACTCTCAACGCTCGCTTTTACACGGTTATTTTTTTCCTTTTTATATCTTTCTATTTTCTTATGGTTATTGTTTTAATGCTATTTTCTTGAATGTATGATACGGTGCTTATACACGGTTCAGTCTATCCACGGTTCTTATTATACACTGCTAAGACTACACGGCTCAAATTCGGCTGTGCCCCTACATATGTTTAGCCCTGAATTCTCATCCCCGTGTTATTGGGCTCCTACACTCCTTGACGGTCAGGCCTATGTTCCTGCCCGATCTGGAAAATGCACATTCACTTCATACACTCGCCATACACTCTCTCCCACATGCATAGTTCTACCTACTACTCGGGTTTCTTTTTGGTGTTTCTGTTTTTCGCTTTAAACATTCTGTTGACCATTTCTATGTTCTGCCCACGGTGTAGCACCACACTGTCCCTCTCGTATTGCCTGGCCTTCTGGGCCCCACATATGCTCTGTCACCCCCCCTCAGAGCTTTCCTGTCCATTTTAGGACAGTGGTTATGGGCCTGCTTGCAGTCCCACTGCTCAACCTGCTACGTGATGCTTTGTCATCCATTTCTAGGGGCGTTGCTCCCCTTCACATATCACACTACATCACAATGCATCACTGTTACTTGTTGTTTTTCTTGTTTCAGATTGTTTTTTTTTTTTTTGAGGTTATCTTTTTATTTTATGATCAATGGTCCAGTGGTACTGAATTTCACTCTGTCCTCCCCTAGTGTGATGCCAAATGTCTGGTGACCTCTTGAACGTGGTTTCTCTAAACATTAGGGGCCTTAATAAACCCCAACAGCGTACTAAATTGATGGCCTTTTTACGTTCTTCCAAATCCCATATTGCGTTTATTCAGGAGACCCACTTCAGAGCGAATCGAGAATTTAAACTGTTAAATCAGAATTATACGCTTTCATACTTGTCCAGCTCTCCCTCCTCTAAAACCAAGGGGGTGGCTATCATACTACATAAATCCTTGCGTTTCCGTCCTGTGGAATAATGGAGAGATGATGGAGGTCGCGCGGTTATGCTTAAAGGTTTCATAGGTAGCCAGAAGTTTACCCTGGCAAATATTTATGCTCCAAACAAAGACCATGCCCGTTTTTTTGCCTTAATTTTAAAAAAACTGGCCGACTTTCAGGAAGGTCTCACCATACTTGGTGGCGATTTTAATATGGTGTTTGATCCCACGGTCGACACCTCCTCAGGGAGATCGTGTCTCCCATTCTCCATGATTCGTAAAGTGCTTAAACAACTCAAATTAAACCAGCTCATAGATGCGTGGAGGACTCTACACCCAGAGGTGAGAGACTACACCTTTTTCTCCCCCTGCCATAATAGCTATTCACGTATAGACACTTTTTTCGTTTCTCACTTCCACCTTCCCTCCCTGCATTCGGCTAAGATCGGTGTGTCTACCATCAGCGATCATGCCCCGGTCTTTATGACACTTAAGTCCGTTAACATACCTAAAACCATGTGGCATTGGAGGCTCAATGAAAGCCTGTTGAGTAACCCTCACCACCTCTCTGAGCTATCTTCCCATCTTGGGAACTACTTCGCGGAAAATAATGTACCTGAGGTGTCTGCCCCGATTGTTTGGGAGGCACACAAGGCAGTGATTCGCGGGCATCTCATTAATTTGGGGGCCACGATGAAGAAACTTAATCTAGCTAATATTCTGTCACTCACGCAACAAATAGCGCGTCTAGAAACTCGTCATAAACTGACCCTCCTCCCATCCCTTCAACTGGAACTTTCCGTCCTTCGGTCCCGGTTGGCATCCCTTCTCGACACTAAAATTAAGCGTAATTATCTTTTGACTAAACGTCAATTTTTCGAGTTTGGTGACAAGCCGGGCAGACTCCTCGCGAGAGCCTTGAGAGCCAAGAGAGCCCAGAGCTACATCTCGCGTATTAGGGATAATGCAAATCGGCTACACTTTCAATCTGATCGGATTGCTGCGTGTTTCCGTCAGTATTACTCGTCCTTGTACAACTTGTCTGGCCCCGGGGAGCCCCACTCTGGTCTGAACTCGGCCATGGACGGCTACCTTTCCAAATTTCTCAGATGTACTCTCAATGGTGACGATCGGTCCATGCTAGATGAGCCTATATCTCTGGCCGAAGTTGAATTAGCTATTAAAAACTCCCCAGCTGGTAAAAGCCCAGGCCCCGACGGACTTACTATTCTATACTATAAAAAATTCTCCTCAATTTTAGGCCCTCAATTGGTTACCTTTTTTAATGCCATTGCGGGGGGTCTCCCTTTTGATCCTCACTCGTTAGCGGCGCATATAGTGGTTATTCCCAAGCCTGACCGGAATTTGGATCTTTGCAGTAGTTATAGGCCCATTTCCCTAATAAATGTTGATCTCAAATTATTCTCCAAAATCCTAGCTAACCGTCTTCAGCCCTTTCTGCCCTCTTTGATACATTCTGACCAGGTGGGGTTCGTACCGGGCCGTGAGGCACGGGACAATACTATTAAGGTTGTTAATATAATTTCTTACGCAAAACTTCATAAGCTCCCGATGGTTATCGCCTCTATGGACGCCGAAAAGGCGTTCGACCGTGTGTCATGGCCCTTTCTCTTTAAGGTCTTGGAGAGAATCGGTCTTGGCCCTAATTTTCTGGCTTGTATTAGAGCTCTCTATTCCTCACCGTGTGCTCGGATAGCTGTCAATGGGATCCTGTCCGATAGGTTTTCTCTCACCAATGGTACCAGACAGGGATGTCCACTATCCCCCCTTCTGTTCCTATTGATCCTTGAACCTTTTTGTAATGCTATTAGAGCTCACCCAGATATTTCGGGAGTACGCATGGGTACAAACACGTATACACTCTCTGTGTTCGCTGATGATATCCTTTTGACCCTTACCGACCCAGTCCGATCTTTGTCTGCGGTTTTATCGGAATTGAATCTTTTCCATGACTTATCAAATTATAAAATTAATTTATCGAAATCAGAGATTATGGGTTTCCACCTGTCTCCGCATGCGACCCACCGGATTTGTTCTACGTTCCCCTTTAAATGGAAGGTTGACTTTATCAAATATTTAGGGCTTTTGATTCCACATGACCTCTCCAATTTGCAAAGCTTAAACTTTGACCCCCTCCTCAGCACTCTACAGTCGGACCTGAGACGTTGGGCCTTTCCCCATGTTTCGTGGTTCGGAAGGCTGAGTGTGATAAAAATGAACATTTTGCCCCGTTTTTTATACCTCTTCCAGACCCTTCCTATTGCACTTCCTAGATCTTTTTTCCGAAGTTGTCATAGGGCTTTTTTGATCTACATTTGGCGGGGTAAACCCTCTAGATTATCATTTGCCTATCTGACTCGGCCGAAACTTCAAGGTGGTTTGGGTTTGCCTAATCTTGAACTATATTGGAGGGCCTCTCATTTACGTAGAATCGTTGAATGGTCTCTGTGCCCTTCTAAGCAATGGATCTCATTGGAGGAATATTTCGCTCTGTGCCCTATATGGGCTTTACCTTGGATCAGCAACCCTGCCCAGATGGTCCCTCATGCTGCCCACCCTTTTATGATTCCTACCCTTAGGGTCTTTCGGAGGGTTCTGGATGAGGGTGTGGTGGTTCGGGCTCCCAGCCCCTTGCTACCCCTGAGCGGCAATCCAGACTTTCCCCCGGGCTTGTCTCCGGGTGGCCTGGCGGCTTTCCTTCCCCCGGGCCAACACTTGCTTCGTTTATACCAGGTGTTACAAAACGCTGAGCTCCGACCTTTAACAGACTTGTTGCAACCAGGTCATGCTGTTTCTTTTCTCTTGCAATTTACATATCATCAATTGAAACATTTTCTACATACCTCACTTGACATGAATCAGGTGGCCAGACCATTGACATTGTTTGAAAGGTTTTGTTTGGATAAAACGGCACTTCCCCACTTGTTATCTAAATTATATGCTTTACAGATATCCCCAGAGCCACTCTCCAAGCCATACTATATTTGCCTTTGGGAAAGGGATTTAAATTGTACGCTTTCTCCTGCTGCTTGGTCCAAGATTCTCCTGATAGCCCACAAAGGCACGGTCGCTAGCCGGATGCAGGAAACTTCTTTTAAGATTATTACTCGTTGGTATAAAGTCCCTGCGGACCTCCATAGATTCCTGCCTTCTGTATCGCCTATGTGCTGGCGGTGCGGTTCTAGTCTGGGTACTCTCCTTCATATATGGTGGTCCTGTCCTGTGATTCGCCCGTTTTGGAACTTGGTGTCGGACGCTATCCGAGAGATAGCTGACCCTGATTTCGTGGCCTCTCCCGAAGTTATCCTTTTACACCACAATGACATCCCGTTTTCCAGCTATAAGAAATCTATGACCGTCCAACTCATTAATGCTGCAAATGCCATTCTCCCTAGACATTGGAAGTCGGCCAGCCCACCTTCCTTTTCGGCCTGGGTTACTCAGGTCGAATTTCTGTATCAGATGGAGGTCCTCATGGGATCCTCCCGTGGTATGGAACAAGCAATTGAACTCAAATGGTTTTATTGGCGATCTTATGTCGCTGGGCTGGAAGCAGCTCCAGCTGGTTGTACGGGCGTACTTTGATGGGTTTCACCTATACGATTGCTGTCCCTACAGTACTTGACCCACCCCGTTCGCCTACACTCCCTTCACGCACGCTGTCTGCTGGACCTTGATTTTTTGTTGTTTGTTTCTTTTATCGTTGGGTTATGTTCACACGTTTGCCTGTCATTCCGCATGCCTTGCTGACCCTATCTCCACTATTGTAGTAAACTTCATTTCTGTGTAGGGTCTCTGTGCTACCTACAATTTCCATTATATAGGCATGCGTACTGTTTGTTTATCTCCGTGTCACATTTTGGTACTGTACTACTCGAATGGCAACTTTTTTTGAACACACTCGCTACTTTAAGTTGCGGCGCGATATTCTTCTACCACTTTTCAGAGTCGGATAGGTCGATACTCACCTCTTATTTGGTGGTTTGTAAATACTCACCCGTCATTATGCGTGTCCTCCATGTTTTCTATTCATGATACACTAATTATGGATGTTTTCTATCTCCATGTTTCATAACCAGACATGTAGGTCATATTTTTATTTTTTTTTTGCTTTATTTACAGACTCTGTTTATGGTTTACTTTCTGGATTGCCGCGACGCTCGTGACGTTCTGAACTGTCTTGTCTGGCCGCTGTGACCGGCACTTTTAATGTGTATGTTACACCATGTACCTCACCTATAGATACAAGATGTCAATTGTTACTGTTGCTCTTGTGCTATTATACTGTTTCTTTTTACCAAATGTGCAATAAACGGAGAATTGAAGAACTATCCCAAGCCTCTGGCAGTCAAAAATGTTCTCTCCTAGACTTACTTCCCTAGTCACTTCTGACCAAGGGTCCTCTTTTTTTCTTGTAAATCTGTATTTATTACAAGTTTGGCCAGTCGTTTAGTACTCAGGTTTCTTAGTATCGTATCACATAGGTTAGTAGTACAGAACATGAATGAACATCGATACACAACATCATTTCTTTGCGAGTTAAGATCAATTGTAAGAGATACTGCTTTGGCGATGCTGCGCCCACAACAAGTCCAATGCCAGGATTCATGTCCTGACCTTGGACAAGCAACATTCAGAGCATGATATCAAGCACCACAAGAAATACCTAAAAGATAAAGGTAAGGGATCCAAAGTAGTACCAAGGGTTCCTGAATCAGTATATCCCATTTACAGAATCAGCCCCAAACTTTTGCAGCCATGTCTCTAGGTTGTCTTTCATTACGTCTCTTATTATTTGTATCAAAGGCTTTGGCCCCAGTCTTATCTTCTGGTTGAGCAAAATCCCTTGTTACTATTGACCATGCACATATTTGTGTATTTAACGGTGTACTTGATGTTCCAGGCTCCAGGGAGACTGTTAAAGCTTCCTTGTCTAATATTTGTCAGATAAATAGATGAGTTGCATATAATGCTATGGGTATATTAATCCGACTGGAACCAGGGAGCCCTGCATTCTGCTTAATCTGCAGGGAAACGTCCCACCTCAGAAGTCCCCAAACTGAGGAATCACGTTTCTTTATCTCACCTTCTCTTACCCGTTACACTTAGTTCATGCTTTTGAAGATTATGGAACTATAGTGTTATCTACTAATCAAACCCTGGTTTTTGGGACCTTTCAAAATTTCTCCCTAAGTCAACCCTAAAGGTTGCATTAATTTAAGTGACCATATAAATAGTCTTTGTTTATTTCACATATTTCCCTAAACCAGGAGGATCCCAAATCACTTTAGTGTTCTTTTGAACAGCATCTTCTCCTATTATCATTCATGGTCATGATAAAATGTTAGATTCTTGTTAGTACAATTCCTAACCATATTCTGGTGTCATGTATGTTACTTTTAACTCTCAGGCTAGTACCACCTCTAGCTAGTGTATAGCTAGCAAAATCAACACTGCATTTTCTGCTGATTAATTGTACTGGGGAGACAGGAACAAAGGGATACCCATAAAAAAAAACATTATGTAAGTTTGCTTACTCTTCTGCTTAAAGTAACAAAAACCTACTTACCACACATGCTTCTACTGAAAATCCAAAAAAACACTAGGAACACAGTTTCCCTTTACACAGGCACAATAAAATATTGTAATATCAACACCACGTTTAGATTTGCTATGTATCAAAAAAGTAATAAGGATTAACTCAATAAAAGATAATTTATCCAATTTAAATAAAAATATATTCTTGGATATTTTGATCATTTATAAATTAGGCTTACACATGAAAATCAGTAAAGTTTTGCATAGTTGATTTAGGTTGTGTTATATTGCTGTTTCATACTTGTATTTTAATAGTAAAGATGTGATAGTAAATCATTCGTTAACCCCTTAAGAACCAGGCTGGGTTTTTGTACCCTTTGGGACTGAGGCTGTTTTAACACTTTTGCGGTGCTCGTGTTTAGATGTAATTTTCTCCTCACTCGTTTAGTGTACCCACACAAGTTGTATGTTGTTTTTTTCAGGACAAGAAGGACTTTCTTCATATACAATTTTTATCATATTATCTAATTTCCTATAAAAAATTAATAAAATATAATGAAAAATTGAAACAAAACTCACTTTTATTTGAAAAATCTTTTACTCATCCAAAGACGCTAATGAAAAAACCTGCTAAATAGATTCTACTATTTGTCCTGAGTTTAGAAATACCCAATGTTTTTGTTTTTTTTGGGCAACAAGTACTAGTAGCTTTTTTCTGTTTCAAAACCATTTTTTTCCAAAGCTATTTTAGGTATCTTTGAAGCTGGCCAATGCAATTTACCACCTCAAACCATATATTTTTGAAAACTAGACACCCCAAGGTATTTCAAATGCTGGTATTTTAACCCTTTCCATGCAACTAATTCTACTACCACCCTTTGTCAAACTTTGCTGTAGTAATTTATTTTGTGTTTTTTTTTATCACTAAAATTCCGCTTCAGGTATGGATTTACAGCTCCAGGTATATGTCACTTTCAAACCAGACCCCAATATGTGTTCAGCAATATCTCCTGAGTACAGTGATCCCCCATGCATGGCTTTGTAGGGTTGTTTGGGAGTTAAAATGCCACATTTAGGAAGTGCACATTTTTTAATTTGGAACTTTTACATCTGGTCCTACTTGCCCCCATGTCCTAATAGGGCCATCTTTAAAGCCGGCCAATGCAATTTACCCCATCAATCCATATATTTTTGAAAACTAGACACCCCAAAGTATTTCAGATGCTGGTATTTTAACCCTTTCCATTTTGCATGAGATTCTACCACCAGCCTTTGCCAAAAATTGCATTTTTTTATGGCTGCAACAACTAATCGATAAAATAGATAATAATCTGTGACGGCCCCAGGTTAATCGGTGCCGTCTGTGATAGTTCTTGTTTGTGATACCTGCATTTCCCAGTATATGTTGTAATTATGGTGTGTGCTTTTGTTCCCCTTGTTTGCTACCCTGTCCAGGTGCCACATGTCCTGCCCCCTCCCTCCTTTCACAGACTACAGTAGAGACCCCCTACTGGGCTGAGTGCTAATACTCAGTCATATGCAAAGGAGGGCAGGATGTAATTCCCTTGTGTGTCTATTGGACGTAACTCAATCCCTTGTTCTGTTTAAATACCCCTGTGTTCCCAAATAAAGGGAGTTCCTGTTTTCACCTCAACATGAGTGTTGCCTGATGCTTGGGGTGGGCTAATATGATCCTGTATTGTCCTTTTCAGGACAATAACCACGCTGTGTAGCTAAGCTTCGGCTAGCCACAGTGCCAAGGTAGCTCCGGTGCAGCGAAGCCCTCCCTTCTATCTACAACGCTGGTTCTGCCTGGTGCTGAAGGGGCTAATTGTTGGTGTCCCGGCAGGAGGAAGCAACGTTTGGCGGGAGTACCCAGTCGGGGTACAGGTCGGTCCCATCACATTGGTGGCAGTGGTGGGATGCTTCCTCAGAACCGGGAGATCCAAACCACCACCGGGACTACACTCCAGTGAATGGAGCATCGTTACGAGGGCTTGAAGAGGCAGGCGCTGAAAGACTTATTGGAAGCCCGTGGGCAGACGGCCAGCAACAAGTCAAAGGCTACCTTGATCGCAGAGCTAATGGAGGGAGACCGGAACAGCCTCGCCTCATCGGAGGGCACTGAAACTTCAGAGCTCCAGCGAGAAATCCGGTGGCGTATCAGCCTCCTGGGATCAGAACCGCCACAGGCTCTCATCGCCCAGATAGTCAGCGAGGCCACCCAGCTTCGCATCACAGAGCTCCAGAGAGCGCCCACAACAGATCGGAGCAGCCCCTCGAACAAAAGCACACACCATAATTACAACATATACTGGGAAATGCAGGTATCACAAACAAGAACTATCACAGACGGCACAGATTAACCCGGGGCCGTCACATAATCGATAATGGGGGTGGAGGAGGAGCCATGACGTGAGGACGCACAACGTGATGCTCCGTGAGTGAGGGGGTTGAATCTCGCCGGGACCCGATACGCCTCTGCACGCTGCTGTACGCCATTGCTGCGATTTACTGCTGACCCAGCCGCGACCCCTCAGCTGCAATAGCCGCGGATCCGCCCAAGAAAACCGGCTGATCTTGCTTGACTGGATACCAGTAACGTCCTGCAAACGTCTTATAACGCTCTGCAACTCACTGGCTGAGACAGCCGCGACGTAACGGCTGAGCTGGCCGCGACACATGGGCTGATACAGCCGTTGATATATTTGTGACACGTCCGAGACGATTAGGTTGAATAGCAGCGACATTCCTGGGGCTATAGCCTGAGACATACCGTCTGAAACAGCCTGATTAGCCGCGATGCATTGGCGTTATAACTTCGAAATATTTCAATAGCCGAGATAGCTGAGAAAGCTGAGAAGAAAACGTTTTGGAAAACGCGGGAGGAATTGTCTGATCGTTGTTTTTTTTTATTTATTCTTATTGATATTTTAAAGATACGTGAGTAAAAGACTTTGCTCAAATATAAATCTTGAAGCTGAGAACCGTCTGAGTGACTAAAGTTTACAGATATAAGAATTAATTATGAGAATTAATTGTGGTTGAATGACTGTTTACACTTGCTTCTTAATTAAGACAGAATTTTTAATAATAATATAATAATATAACAGAAACTTGTTCTTTATAAATCATGTGTGTTCGCTCCAACATATGGTTCTGCTGACTTTTCTGGTGTTTGATAACTAAGCTGTTCCTTGAAGTTGATAAGTGGGCCTAATTAATATAGAATGGTTGAAGTCTTGAATCTTGAATATTTGAAATAATTAGAAGAAACTGGCTGATTATAACAGCTCTATAAAGAAGACTGTGTTTAGTCCTTTGGAGAAATCTGTTTTTTCATGCTGAGCATTCGTTAAATGACAACCCGCAAGTTACAAGAAATTAAGAAAGATAAGAGAGCCGTCAAAGATAAAGAACAAGAACAAAAAAAAAGAAAGACCATAATGTTTCAACTTTTTTTTCCCCAGTAGCTTCAAGAGACTTTCCTAATCAATCTGGAAACCCCAGTGTTTGGAGCAATGAAATAAATAAATCAGACCTATTAAACACTGATGATTCACAGATGGACTCTTTAGGAGGCGCAAGCTATCCTCCTATCACTGCTGATCAAATGAATAACAGCTTGGCTCAGTTGTTGGATCAACTAAAATTAGAGATTCAGAATAATACGAAAGAAATATAGAAAGATATCAATATTCTGGGAGAGAGAGTGACTAAACTGGAGGAAAAAAATCAAAAAATAAAAACAGAGGCTATAGGAATTTTAGAACATAAAATGGCCCATCTGGAAGAAAAAATATCAATATATGAAGACAATATGAGACGTAAGAATCTCAGGATAAGGAATGTACCAGAAGAGATCCCACCAGGAAACATAGAAAATATCTAATTGAGTTTTTTGAGAGTATGGGTTTAAAATTTGAAAGAAAAGACCAAATTTTTGAAAGAATTTATCGTATATCGAAACCAAAAGTTTTCTCATCCTCAGTCCCAAGAGATGTAATAGCAACATTTCAATTCCTCAAGAATAAAGAAATGGTCTTAAAAACATCCTTCTCTAATCAAATGAGAACAGAGAAATTTAACAAGTTGATGATATTTTCAGACTTATCAGTGTATACCTGTAAAAAGAGGAAGGAATTTTCTATAATTACTCAAGAATTGAGAGACTATAATATCTCTTACAGATGGGGTTTTCCTGTGAGCCTTATAATTTATAAAGACAACTCTAGATGGGCATGCAAAACTCCGGATGAAGCCAAAAGACAATTGGAACGTTTAAAAATAAATGCAGATGGTATTGTGTAATAATTGATGGGCATTCAAGATTAATCCTACATCACTAATAGAAAGGCATTACTCTTATTTGTATATTGTAGAGGTATAAAGGAGAAATTAATTAATAAATTTGTTTAATAGGATCATGGTTTGAAGACAAGAAGAAGATAAGCGACGTGGGTTTTTTCTTTTTTTTTTTCCCCTCTGGTTTTGGCACATATTAGTTACACTTTAATATCTAGTACACATATCTATTGAATCATCTTTGGATGATATTTTCACATATTGCAATATTTAAATTATGAGATTCCTAGTAATTAGGATATTATGATACACATAAATATAGTTCACATATATAGATCTATCCCTAAGGTAGGGAGACACTATTCTTATTTATTAATATATTATTATTATTTTTTTTTTCTTTTCACATAGTAAGGCTCGTAATAAGCTTATTACACGGATTTTCTTAAACTTTGGATTTGAATTAATCTCACTTATTCACATTATTATGATTGAGGAAATTTATCTTGGGAATAGGTCACTATGTAAGACTCAGATATAGTCTATATATTTACATATCCCTGTGGAAGGGAGACACATAATTATTTTTTTTCTTTCTTTCTTTTTTTTTTCTTTTTCTTTGTTGCTTTGCAGCATCATACCTAAAATAATATTAAAGAATGGAATAGGATATTTGCTTGACAATTTATGTTAAGAGGATTTTTTTTTATTAGTTATTGTATACTTAATTAGTCCATATATGTTGATTATCCCCGTTTTTTTTATAGAAATGTAGGGCAATATAAATTATATACTTTAAAATGATGAATTATGGATGAAGAATATCCCGAAATCCGTTTGTCTCACTTTATGAATGGGCCCGACGAGCCCAACCCTCCTCTTGTCAGACTTTGCTAGAGTCTATATACCCGCGCCATGATGTGGGAGAAGGCGTGAACACTGAGGAGTATGAGAGGTTCTTCTCCTTGTGTATTTATGTTGCATGTCGTCCAATTAATGTGGTGTTTTTATATTTATGTTAATGATAGGGAGTTTCACCATACTAAAGTACTAAGAAATTGGGTTAATTCATGGTTAAATTGATGACTATTAATGTTCAAGGGCTAAATACAAACTTTAAAAGAGAGATATTATCTAAAACTTTAAAGAGAGAGCATATTGATGTGGTTTTGATCCAAGAATCTCATTGGCTCAAAATGAATAGTAAGAAAATGAAAATAGGTGGTTACTCTGTAGTGGTAAATGCTTCCCTAGATAACAATAAGAAAAGGGGGGTGGTTATATTAATTTCAGAGGCAGTTAAGTTTGAAAATATTTATCAAGAAATTGATCCAGAGGCACGATATGTGATTTTGATTTGTCGACTTAATGAGAAAGTATATACTATAGCTAATATTTATGCTCCTAACAGAACTCCAGCTCTCTTTTTAAAGAAATTAGTAAATAAAATTGAAGAAATTAGACAGGGTCAAATGATATTAGCAGGAGATTTCAATATGGTAGTGGACAAACAGCTGCCTATGGGAGCTAAATTTTCTGTGGATATAATAAAGCAGGCAAAGAAATTTCAACAGTTACTAAAAGAATATGGTCTTTATGATATCTGGAGGGCATTTAGGCCCGGGAGAACGAGATTATACTCATCTTTCTAAAGTACATTTGTCTTATTCAAGAATTGATATGTTTTTGGGAGATCAGAGCCTTATAACAGATATAGATAAAAATTTTATTTTGGATATAACGTGGTCGGATCATAATGCGGTAGTAATGTCAATTTATGGAAGGAATCCTAAAATCCCTACTAGAGACTGGAGATTGAATAATAATATTCTACATAATGAGGCCAATTAGGAATATTTAGCAAACATGACAGATTTGTTTTTTAAGGAGAATGAAACACCAGAAATGTCGTTGTTAAATATATGGTGTACGTATAAGTGTGTCATGCGAGGGCACTTAATAATGTTGAGTGCGAGGGATTGATTTCTCCAACTAGAGAAATCACAGAGAAGCTTACAAATATTAAAAATTTAATTAATGCCCAGCATATGTCTAAAATAAAAGAAAATCTTAAAAAGTTAAATCAGCTGTGGTATTATAAGAATAATAAGACTGATAGACTTCTTACAACAAAATTAAAGAAGAAAACAGCGTCCCAACGATTTTATAAAATAATAGAAAAGGATAAGTCTTTTTACAAACCGCAGGATATAGGCGAGGCTTTTGGAAGATTCTACCAAGATTTATATAATATTCCAGATCAGGCAGAAGGTTCTTTCATGCAAAGTTATTTAAAGAAATCTAATTTGTCTAAACTTTCGAAAGAACAGCTAGATGAACTAAATTCCCCATTTAACCCAGAGGAAGTGAGACAAATAATTGATAAATTGAAGAAGAATGTAGCCCCTGGTCCAGACGGATTTACAAATTTGTTTTTCAAAATAATAAAGGAGAAACTGGTACAAAGGCTATGTAACACAATAAGAAATCAGTCTCACTTTCCCCTGGAAATGTTGCAAGCGAATATAATCCCTATTTTAAAACAGGATAAGGATCCAGAAAAGATTTCAAATTATAGACCTATCTCTTTGACCAATACAGACACTAAAATATATGCTTCATTGTTAGCTGCAAGATTAAAAAATATAATTCCTTGTCTAGTGAATAAAGATCAGGTGGGTTTTGCTGCTGGAAAATCTTCCAGCAGCAATATTAGACGTTTGATTCATATTCAGGATACAAATAAGAAGAGTGGCTAACCCATGATGACCTTGCTTTTAGATGCTGAGAAAGCATTTGATAGGTTCAACTGGAAATTTATGAAAGCATCGTTAGAGAAATATGGATTTACTGGTGACATATTAAACAAGATAATGGCATTATATGTTTCCCCTACTGCGAGGATTATTGGTCAGGGAATATCATCTCAGTGGTTCCCGATTAGGAATGGAACCAGGCAAGGGTGCCCGCTATCTTCTCTTTTATACATTCTTTCTTTGGAACCACTTGCTCAAAATATAAGAAATCATCCCTTTATTATGGGTTGTTTAAATGAGGGTAAGGAAGGCAAAATAATGTTATATGCTGACGATATTGTTATTACGGTACAGGACCCAGTTTTTTCAGTAGAACATTTACTAAAAGAAATTGAATCGTATGGTAATATATCGAATTATAAATTAAATGTTTCAAAAACAAGTGCAATACTGGGAAGTTTACCAGACTCTATCTCCCAGACTTTAAGAAGTGATTATGCATTTGAGTGGGTTTCCAAGGAAATAATGTATCTAGGGATAAAGATAACAGTAAACCGTAATAAATTGATAGAAACTGTCACGGAGCTGGCTAGTCCAAGCAACTACCTCCGCTGTCTTGTGCTCCCTTAGCCTGGGACAACACACTTTCCCCGGTTCCCCAGTCACTCGCCGAGACTCAGTGTAGGGTAA
>VKOC01030793.1:0-10075 GCA_009364415.1 Spea multiplicata
GAACAGGACAACAGAGCCGACGAGTGACACCGTTGGATGACCGGCGTCCCATCGTGCACCCCCGCCGCGGGAGAGGACAGGTACATGCCTGACACAATTATACCTCAGCCATATATAAGTGGCTCTATTTTAGAACTAAAGTCAGACTTTAGGCAATGCTAAAACATCTATATTAATCAAAAACCTGATTTTAAATCCCAACGTCAGTTGTATGTTTGATCATCTATTTGTTGTTTCTCCTGCAGGTCGTATTGATGGAGGCAGTTTGACTGATGTTAGTATCAGTCCTATTTTGTGTCATCTGATACCAATTTGTGACCTCTTCAAAGAAATAACTATATTGGAATTTAATGATTTCTGCATCGCTGAGCTGGAAAAATGGAGAAACAGCCACGAGGAAGCCTACGACTGGTCTCATGCATCAAAGTTTTTGATAAACCTTGAAGGAAAAAGGTTGAGTATAATTATGTCATTTTTAGATCATCTCCTGCTTCATTGCTATTATTCCACCTGCTAGAATAAGACCATTGGTTAAGATAGTGATTGGATGCGAGTGCTCAGGTGTGAATATATATTTGTTTATATAGCGCCACTACAATATTGTAAAATCACAAAAATCACAAACAGTCTAGGTGGTGGTTGAGGTGGAAGTGAAACAGTTGAATTGGGGTGAGTTGGACAGGTCAGGATGATCTGTAGATGTTGGTCGCTCAAATGGCTTCATTAGGTTGCTGTCTGGGAGTGTTAGCAAGGAAGGTTGTACGCTTCCGGGTTTTCAGAGAGCTTTTGAAAGTCATGCACGAGGGACAAAGTCTGACAGAACCGGGAAAGGGAATTCCAAGCAAGGGATACAGCAAGGGTGAAATCCTTAACGCGAAAGCGAGAAGAGGTAATGATGGAAGAAGAGAGACGAAGATTGTTAAAGGGGGGCGTTAAGGGTGTATTTCGACAGGAGGGTAGAGAGATAGGAAGGTGCGGAATTAATAAGGGTTGTGTAGGTCAGGATCAGAAGTTTGAATTAGATTCTGGAGGGTATGGGAAGCCAATAGAGCGATTGATGAGATGAGGATGAGATGAGGAATGGTTATAGAGAAATAAACAAGTTCCCAGGGTTAGCCAGTGGCCATTAACTTTATCTGCTGCTGCCAGAATGGATAGCTTACTTTACATTATTGCTTTTTAACTTTTGCATCATAATTTTTATTGTTATTTACATTTTTGGATGGCCCTTTTCCTTCGGCCTTCAGAGGATTGATGGCTTTGGGTAGTATCACCTCGGGTTGCATCCCTTGAGTGTTAAGAGTGTGATGCTTTACAGTTCTGCACACTTTTACTATACATATTCTCAACTCTTGCTGTTTGAATGCACTAAGGTAAATGCATTGGTTTTATTTGATGTCACTATTTGTAGTAGCTCCGAGACTAGTGAATGATGATGTTTATGGAACATAATATATAAATTACATGTTTTTTTTCTTTTTCTAGTGGTGGGTGGAAGGAAAAAGAAGAGTTGTTAAGAGGAAAAATGAAACAAATTCTGAAGTGCGACTTTACTAAAGATAACCCCACAGACCCAATCGTCTGCCGAAAGCCGACTGTGTCTTTGTGCCTGGCAATAGATCTCATAAGTCCCGATAAAGAGGCGTTATATAAATTTTAGAAAAGTTTCTCTTCTTTCTTAAACCAGGTGGTCGTCTGATTTTGATTGAAATATTAATCATTCATTTTTATTTATTGGACACCAATTGATAAAATTTAATTATGATGAAGAATTTCTTAGAAAAACTCTAAAAGATGAGGGATATGTAATTGAATCTTACCAAGCAAACGACAGGAAAACAACATCTCCTCTTGTTGATCATGAAAAAGTTGTGTTTATCAATGCGATTAAACAGAAGTGAAATTAATTTAAAATGACAAACTCTTCTGTGACAATGCATACATTGCTCGGATTTGTCTACCAAATGTAAACATACTAGATTGAGGTGATTTTATAATGTATCAGCCCCAGTTACTAGTTCAATTCTGAAGAATGATCATCAAGATAAGGATAAATTAGTAAAGTATTAGAATGATTATCTATATATCAATGTGTGAAATCAGTCAGTGTAACGTGTGGATTGGCTTTTGAAGACTGTTTATTAAAATTGATGTAAATTAAACAGAAAAATATGTATTGATATGGGGTTTCTTTGTTTTTATTTTAATACATAAACAGGAGAGATTTTTTAAGCTGGAAGTCTAGCTGGAATGATCTTGCATAAAATGTACATTACAATAATATAATATATATATCTATATATATATATATATTACATATAATAAATATATAGTAAGTGTATATTAAGGGAAGGAAACACTATTTGAATTCATAGATAATAAGAATCCCTAATTAAAAAAAAAAAACAAACGTGCGTAACTTAATTGTACATATGTATGCCTCTTATCCTTAGACAGTAATCTAGCTAAGGTTAGAATGTGCGTGGCTAGATATCCAGCTTTGTAGATTTAAATGAATACACATACCAAGTTTACTAAAAATACAAATGGATGCACAAGGTAACATGGTAAACATTTTAGCAAAGCTATATTTCTTGAAGCAAGTAACAGAAACCAAGTATCTCTAACTGTCCATCTTTGCCCGTGTCACTCTCAGGTTCTTCAGGAAGCATCGTAGGAAGGACCAGAAAGAAACACTCTAAACAAAACAAATTTTGAAGTTCTGTAGAAAATAATCTTCACTAGTATAAGCAATCTTTTTAGGCACTGGTTAATGGAATAAACCCTCTTCCAAGAGGACCTAATAGCAACTTTTCTCACCCAATAAAATAGACAACTACTCGTATGCAGGGCCGGACAGGGAATGAAAAGCAGCCCTGGAAATATTTGGACGCCAGCCCGATGTATTGTATCGCGTGTATCGAGCTCTTGTGCTCACACGCCATACCCCTTACACACCCCTATCTGAGCCACACTATTTACCATCCATATAGCTATAAATCATTCTTTTTAAAACTATATTACATTGTTTCTTTACCATAACAGAATACCACATTATTATTAAAATCCCAGGGACCAACAGTGTTAAAAGGCCCGAATAGGTACCTTTATTTATCTTTGCTATAAGAATGTATTTTTTGGCACATTACTGATTAAATTAGGTCTTCTATATAAAGTTTTTTTATTAATGGGTATGTTGATGATTTAATGAGCCATTTAACTATAGCAGCGGCTTAATTATTGCGTCAATGTATATGCACTGTTTATTGCACTTTGTTTGGAGATTATGAGTAAGTGCGAAGTCTGGTGCAAAATGCATGAAGCAGTTAGTCCATCTGGATTCTTTGGCATTTTATTTAATACGTATATACTTGATATTACCTACAATGCAGAAGAGTATAGTAAACGGCCAATCCTAAAAACCCCAAAAACAGAGCAATAGAGCAGGAGTTGACCTAGGGAAAGCCAAGCTAGTAGTATAAGGTGGATTGAACCACTAATTCCATGGACATAACCATGGAGTCCATCTTAATATATTTCAAAAGAAAGCCCTATTTGTTCTGTGTGGATAACGTAAATGTGAAAAAAAGGGAAATTAACTCAAAACAATGACATATGAAAAGTGCTGGAAATGCTTCACTTCCTGAAGTCTAAAAAGATCTTTAAGGGAGTAAAATTGCAGGATATAAGATCCTGTACTATGTGCAGTGCTGTGAGCGTTAGTAATGTTCTTTGTAATATGCTGGTGAAGGCACATGATAAGCTTACAAACATTGTTTATAATCTTATGATAGAACCTGTGGCACTTTTTTAACCCCTTAATGACAAAGCATTGTTTTCAATGGGTTTAGGGAACGCCCATTGTCCTTAAGGGGTTAATTAATATTCGTTTAGCATTAAACGTTCCTTATAAATTTCAGCAAAACCGAAAAGAAGCTATACATATTTTTAACCCCCTACTATTAAAGATATCTACGTTCCATAACATTATGGATTCTGCCTCTCACAGATATTACCATGTTCATGAGGTTAACCCAACACATCTCTTTGATTTTTATTTTTCTTCCAAAGCAGATGAAGCAATTTTAGAAGAGTCTGTTATCAACCCCGTAACATTTCTGCTAAATGAAAAAGCTGCAGGTAAGGTTTTTTCTTCTGTTAACAAAAAAAAAGGTAAAATGTCCTAGATATTAGGTTTCTAGATAATTACTGAGACAACTCAAAATCGTACTTGTGAGTCTCAAATAATATGGGCTACGTTATTTTCTATGAACTTCAACAAACATTGGTGCCTTAATTTAAGATTCATCAAAATGAAAAGGGAATTATACTGGAATACAGAATCTCTAATGCTAATCTCTAAAACACTTTGTTATTACCATATGTGCTCGATTATAAGACGACCCAAATTTGAATATTAATTTAGGAAAAAAAAGAAAAAGCTTGAATATAAGACTACCCTATAGAAAAATGTTTTACTAGTAAATAATAATTCCCATGAAAATCTGTTTTATGTGTATGTCTATAGCTACAAAGAGATCCCTTATTACTTAATTTAGTGGCTAAATACAATCTTTATATGGCTACACTGTCTCACCTATAGGTCCATTTAGAAATAGATGGGAAAAGGGATACTTTAAGAAGGGCACATCTTGAATTCTAACTTTTATGTCTCTGAAGGTTATTGTTTTCCACCAAGCTGCCCCTTCATTAATAGTAATTACTTTTCTTCTGCCTGGAAAGTCTGCAAAGTTGAATGCAGCCAAACAGTTTTAGTATGCAGTGATAGATTTGCTTTCAATGGTTACACCGTATGTGAAGATCTCATATCACACACTGGATTGAATAAGACTATGTAACTATTTATTGTTTTTTTTTTATTCAGCGGATGGATTAAATAAGCAAAGAAACCGTTCATAGTGCTGGCTTACACATACTCTGACTCTTTTAATCATTTAATTAAACCAATGTTTTATAGCCTTATAATCTATATCTTAGCCTTAAGCTTCATGTTAGTGTTTTCTTATATTTTGCTTATGACACCTTTGTCAAAATTCAGTGTCACCATATGTAAGTTGTCTGAAGCCAGGCAATGTTAAGACATTTGTTATGGGTATTATTCAAAAACCTGATTTGAAATCTCAATCATCTATTGTTTCTGCTGCAGGTCGTATTAATGGAGACGCTTTGGCTGATCTTAGTATCGGACCTATTTTGTGTCATCTGATGCCAATTTGTGATCGCTTCAAAGAAATAGCTATATTAGAAATCACCGATATCTGCATTTATGAGCTGGAAAAATGGAGGAACAGCCACGAGGAAGCGTATGACTGGTCTCATGCATCAAAGGTTTTGATGAACCTAGAAGGAAAAAGGTTGTGTATAATTACATATTTTAAGATCACCATTATAGAATGTTGGTTCTCAGGTGTCTGCATATTCCGTAGTGCTGTTACAACTACGGGGGTGAGTTGGCCGAGTCAGGGTGATCTGTAGATATTGGTCATTCAAATGGCTTGATTAGGATGCTATCTAGCAGTGATAGTGGGTTTTTAGAGAGCTTTTGAAAGTCATGCACGAGGGAGAAAGTCTGATGGAATGGGGAAGGGAATTCCTGTGCAGGGACACAGGATGGGTAAAAAACCCAAATGGGGAAGTGGGAAGAGGTAATCATGGTAGAAGAGAGACAAAGGTTGTTAGAGGAACGAAGAGGGTGGTTAAGGGTGTATTGGGATTGGAGGCTGGAGCCATCGGAGGGTGGGGAGTTGTTAAGGGTTATGTAGGTCAGGGTCAGAAGTTTGAATTCAATTCTGGAGGGTATGGGGAGCCAATGGAGGGATTGGCATAGTGGAGCAGCAGATTAAAATCGGTTACAGAGAAATATGCAAGTTCCCAGGGTTAGCCAGTGGCCATTATCTACTGCTGTCAGACATGAATAGATTACTTTGCATTATAGTTTTTTTTTTTTTAACTTTTGCATCATATTTTTTATTGTTATTTAAATTTTTGGATGGCCCTTTTCCTTTGGCCTTCAGAGGATTGATGGCTTTCGGTAGTATCACCTCGGGTTGCATTTCTTGAGTGTATACTATAGCCGTTTAAATGCATTAATGTAAATGCATTGATTCTATTTGATGTCAATATTTATAGTAGTCCCTAAACTATTGTAATGATGATGTTTATATAACATGATGTATATATTACATGGCTTTCACTTTTTTTTTTCTTTTTCTAGTGGTGGGTGGAAGGAAAAAGAGGAATTGTTAAGAGAAAAAATTAAACAAATTCTGAAGTGCGACTTTACTAAAGAAAACCCCACAGACCCAATCGTCCTGCCGAAAGCAGACTGTCTCATAAGTGCATGGCTGCTGGATGCCATAAGCCCAGATAAAGAGGCGTATATTAGCAATTTTAGAAAAGTCTCTTCTTTACTTAAACCAGGTGGCCGCCTGATCTTGTTTGGAAATATTAATCATTCATTTTATTTTATTGGGGAGCACAAATATAATTTTTTAAGTTATGATGAAGAGTTTCTCAGAAGAACACTAAAAGATGAGGGATATGTAATTGAATCCTATCAAGCAAATGACAGGAAAACAACATCTCCTCTAGTTGATCATGAAAAAGTTGTGTTTATCAATGCGATTAAACAGAAGTAAAATCAGTTTCAAATTACAAAATCTTCTGTGACAATGCATATATTGCTCGCATCTATCTCATTCAAACATACTAGATTGAGGTGATTTCATAATGTATCATTCTTGTTACATCCTTAATGATTATCAAGATAAACTGAACTGAATGGTTTTCACTCTAAATATCTACATATCTACGTGTGGAACCAGTAGGCATACTTTGTGGATTGGCTTGTAAAGACTTTTTTATAAAATGTAAGTAAATGAAACACTTTACTGTAGTTGGCAACAATTTGCTAAAGACAAGATGGCAGAATTGGAGCTAGCAAGCACTAACATTTTCTGAGGTGAAAGCCTACCTGGAATGATCTGGTTTAAATATAATGTATATTTCAAAATCATATGTAACAGACTTTTGCCCCAGAGGACTGACATTCCCCTTGCCATCATCTGCGGCTACCTCTTCCTGCGTTACATGGGTACCCTGAGCCTCAGCTTTACGGCGGCTGAGGTACATAGCATTGACAGTGCCACCGCCTGGCTGGGAATCCAGGACATGTATAGGTTTCCCAGGCAAGAACATAACAAATGACTACAACACACAGTAACAATAGTAAAACAGTATGAGAACGTATTAAAGAATACAAGATAAAGTAATGCAGATAATATAGCGGCTGACTAGACACAACAAGATTTGTCTACCTCAGCCCAACACCCACCCAAACCACCTGCAAACTAACCCTCAGGTTTCACCCTAATGGCTGATGGGTACCCTCTCAGGTCTTTCAGGAAGCATTCTAGGAAGGACTAGGAAGAAACACTCAGTCTTCTGGAGTATAAACAATAACATTTTAAAGGACCTAACATTAGCTTTTCCCACCCAATAAAAGTTCTCATTATGTAATGTGTGTTAAAACAACAGAAAATATAAATAAGACGTCTGCTCAAACAAGCCCACTCCCATTACCCTTATCCAATTTGCCATAAAGTCCATCTGCAGTCACCCTCATGATAGTTCTGTACCACACCACCCAGATTACCACATCAGTCACTAAGCATCTGTGAACTTGTTTGGATCACTATGGATGAAGGCAGTGCTACTCTAGGGAAAAATCCAGGTAATAGATATTAGACTTGTGCATTTGAATTTGTGGGAATTCAAATTTTAATCGAATTTCAATTTTGTCAATTCATATGAATCTCCAAAAATGAAGAGAGACCCTGACTTCTAAAGAGGAGCACATTTTCCTTGTTGTTTTTCACTCATTCTCATTTGCTCTCACATATGCTCTTTGACACTCTCACTCAAGTTCTCTCAGACTTTCACTTACTCTCTCTGGCAACCGCTTCTGTGTTCCCTTGCCATGCAACACTCTTTTTCATCTTTTTGTTCTTCCACAACAAGGAAGAACAAACACAACTTCTTCCACAACAAGTCTTCTTTCATTGTCTACAATTGGACATAGCCTCCTGGTGAACTTCCGTAATGCCAGGACACCAGCCACCTGGTGGTTTACACAATTTAACCTCTCTCACCCAGTAGTAAGTGGCACGTAAGGTGTGGGGGAAGCTTGGACTCTGTGTCTCGTATGTTTGTTTTTATGATATTTCATCCACACGCACATTGTAAGATCACCAAAGAGGGTGTCCACATGGCTCCATCCTTTACTAAGAGAGAGGTTAGAATAATACAGATAGATTTGTGGAGAAATAGAAGGAAAGAAACGCTTCTTTTTCTCAGCGAATCTGTGTCATTATTGTATAATAGGAAAACATATTTTAGTCTATACCTATACATATATTAGAAGAAATGGGCTAAAAATGATTTGGACACATTTTTTGGTTTGTTTTTGGCCTAACATCCCCTACCCATTTGGTTTGGATGAAAATCGGGGCGGGGAGACTTTTTAATTCGGGATCAAAATTCTCTTCTAACACCTACGGGTGATATATGTCTTCCTCTACCAGAGGTGTGGGAGTTTCAGGGTTCTGTGCAGTATCTTCGGGACAGAGTGTTTTGATGCTGTTCCCGGAATCTGTTGGAGCCACTCTCCCAGCTTAGAAGTCACAGCCTGAGAGCTCCTATGACCACAGGGACCACTTTGGCCTTCACTCTTCACATCTTCTAGTTCTAGTTTCACGCTCTGGTACTTCTCCAGCTTCTCATATTTCTTCTTCCTAATGTTGCTGTCCCTTGGTTCTGCTACTTGGTCTTCTGGTCCTTGTCTACCACCATGTTGGATTGATTGGCCAGTACCTGCTTCTCCGCCTGGAGGAGGTACTGGATTGGCCAGGACCATCTGGTGCTTAGTGGCTTCTCTTGTGCTGCCATTATCAGCGCCTCAGTGCTATCTTTCAGTCCAGCCCTGTCCAGCCATACAACGGTTCAAAAGTTTGGGGTAGCTTAACTTTGTTTTAATGGAAAGCTAGAACAAATCTAGCCGTGCTCACATAATTGGAATTAATTAAGCTTAAACTTTGATTAGTGAACACAAAGTGCCATTGGAACACAGAGTAATGGACGTAATAAGGGGTCTCTGTATGGCTATGTAGATATTCCATTAAGATCAGCCATTTACAGCTATAATAGTCATTTAGCAACGTTTAAACTGTATTTCTGATCCATTTAATGTTATTTTAATGGACAAAATTTGCTTTTCTTTCAAAAACAAGGACATCTCTAAGCGACCCCAAAATTTTACACTGTAGGATATGAAGAAGTCACCCTGGTAAAAAAAGGACTCAGAATTTCGGGCCTTCAGGAGGGAAATCAAAATATAATTTGCATGGATAACTTAAATGTGAAAAAAAAGAAATATGTTTTGACTATGACATATCAGATGTGCTGAAAAGGCAGCCTTTATCTTTAAGGAGTTACAAATTGCAAAAAAAAATAAGATCTTGTTTCTTGTGCACTGCTCGGGGGGTTATTAATATCCTTGTGGAATAAACAAATAAAAAATGTGTTTGTCATCTTATGATCCAACCTGTGACAAAAATAATATAATCAATGTTTTTGTGGCATCATCTTTCACTTCAGCAAACACTGAGTTACACGCATTTTTTCAACTACAAGAGCTAAACTCAACAACTTAATGCTTGTACTTTATTTGATCCAAGTCCCCCATCTTCTCTTCAACACAAGATTACCGACTATTGTAAAGTGTGTCAGAAGCTCTGTGTTCTATTCATAAAGTGGCCCTCAAACCAAGTTGTATAACCCTGGAGCAGAAACAGATGTCTGCTATTAATATGTTCACCTGGTGCCGATACAGTTAGCCTTCCTTAGTACCCCTCCATTGAGGTTCACAGTTTCACGCTATTGCCACCACAGAGTGTGACGTCTGCATGCACAAACATTTTGCAGATCACCAAAATATAATGTATTTACAAAAAAATCTATCAATATATATATATATATATACATATAATTATGTTTA
>VKOC01030800.1:0-10758 GCA_009364415.1 Spea multiplicata
AATTCCAAGATTTTACTATTACATGACGTAAAGTCATGATTTTATTAATGACACGGAGGCGAGTATTATGCATTCTCTTTCTTTATTACTCCCTCAGCAGCAAAGAATTGAGGGAAAAAACTTGACTGAAAGAGTTGAAACAAATGAAATAGTAACAACCATAACACTGCCCAGCGATAGCCCAACCAATCAGCAGTCCTCATCATCCTCAGGGAGAGTGCAATCCTAACGAACTTCCTCTTTCTTTGCGGATCCAATGAAACCGAACCAGAAGAAACCAAACAGGAAACCGAAGCAAGGCCTCATGTAGAACTCCAACGAAACATCCACAGCAGATCAAGCTAGAGAAAATGAGAAAAGAGGTAATAGTAGTGATCAAACAGATACCAAATCGGGTAAACAAAATGGGAAATCGACTAGGCAGCTAAACATAGGCTGGTATAAATACAGAAGTCGAATAAACATGGCATAAATACAGAAGCCGAATAAACATAAAAAGATCTTACCTGAGACCAGACCACAATCATTTCTCTCGCCCGGGGAGGGAAAGAATGGGTGGGAATAATACTCGCCTCCGTGTCATTAATAAAATCATGACTTTACGTCATGTAATAGTAAAATCTTGGAATTTTATTAAAGACACGGAGGCTCCTATTATGCAGTTTTAAAGCTGATCTACCAGGCGTTCGGAGAAATGTTGAATAGGATGGAGATAAAATTCCTTAAATGGGGTATCCGAAGACCAGTCAGCGGCCTTAATGATATCTTGCATGCGGCAACCAACCGATGAAGCCTTGGACGCCGAAGAACCCCGAACAGAATGAGGAGAAAATATGGACATATCGATACCTGCCCGAAGCAAAATCCATTTAAGCCATCGAGAAAGGGTAGAAGTAGACACCGGATGATGCAGAAGTTTGAAAGAAGGGAATAAAGGAAGAGACAAGGGGTCTCGAAGCATATGGGTGCGATATTCATACTCCCGAAGACAAAAACAGAACATAAGAGAGGAAAGGACAGATAAAAGACAGATTTAGTATTGGATTTAGTTCTCCTAGAAATATCAAAGGAAACGCCATCAGGGCGGAAGACCTTCACATGGAAATCCAAAGCTCTGACATCTGAAACACGTTTACAAGACAGAATACAGAGGAGGAGAAGAAGTTAAGCGACAAACCTGATTAGAGGACCATTGTTCTAAGAAATGCAAGACCACATTAACATCCTAAGTAGACGAGTAACGGGGTAAAGGAGGCCTGGAAAAACTAATACCCTGAAGCAACCTACAGACTAGAGGATGCTGACCAATAGGAACCCCATCCAGAAGATCATGGCCGGCAGAAATAGCCGAGCGGTACAGATTTACCGTACGATATGCTTTATTATCCTGAAACAATTCAGTAAGAAAAGACAAAACCATGTTCAAAGGGGCAGAAATGGGATCCAATGATCTGCCCAAGCACCAGCTAGACCAACATTTCCACGCAGAGGAATAGGCTCTTCTAGTACCTGGGGCCCAAGCATCGGCCAAGAGAAGGAGAGTCTGTTGTGAAACTCCCTCGACAGACCAGGGTCCCCTGAAACGCGCCAAGCTATTAGTTGAAGCTGGCCCTGGATGATCAAATCGTGGGGTTGAAGGTCTGGATCGAGTAACAGATCTCGAAAAGGAGGAAAGGTCCTGGGGAAGTCCACTGATGTTTCCAGCAGCCAGAGGCGTTACGAGGACCAAGGATGTTGTGAACCGCAGCATATGAAGGATTGTCCTGGCAATCATGTTGAAAGGGGGGAAAGCATATAGTAGAGACCGAGGCCACTGTTGGAGGAATGCGTCGATGGCCACTGCTTCCAGATCTGGTCTCCAACTGAAGAACTTCAGCAGGTGGGTGTTGAGACGTGAAGTGAAAAGGTCCATCTCCATAGGACCCCAGAGCAGTTGGAGCTTGAGGAAGACGGATGGATGAAGACGCCAATCCCCTGAATCACTGAGATGGAAGAGACCGGGAATGTGAACGGCCGTCACTGAGATTCCATGAAGGAGACAGAACTTCCAAAAATCCCTTGCGAGACAAGCTAGCATCTTGGCAAGACTGCGGATGGCAAAAGATCCTGCCAAGAGTTCCAGGCAGTTGATTTGCAGGTAAGATTCCTCTGTGGACCATCTGCCACCTGTAGATACGGTCCCGTTTCGCGCTTCCCAACTATGTAAGCTTGCGTCCGATTCTATGATGACGTCCGGAATGATACCGAAGATGGCTCAGCCGTTCCACGCCTCCATGTGGGACAACCACCAATTCATCTCGTCTCTGGATTCGTCATCGAGAGAGATGCAGGTCTCATAAGAATGAGTAGAAAGCAGCGAAGAACTTCTTAGTCTTTGAAGCGCACTGTAGTGCAGGGGGCCCGGAAATATGGCTTGAATGGAAGAGGACAAGAGACCTATCAATCGTGCTAACTGCCTCACGGTAACAACATCCAGTCAAAGCAATCTCCTGATCTCTTTCTTGATCGCCACTATCTTTGGCCGCGGAAGGTAGAGAGACTGTTGAATGGAGTCTATTCGGAATCCCAGAAACTCTATGGATTGGGAAAGAACGAGGCAAGACTTGTCCCAGTTGATGAGGAAACCCAGAGACTGAAGAAGATGTAAAGTTCAGTCGAGGTGAGTTTGCAGAAGACGAGGGGACTGAGCCATGATGAGAATATCATCCAGATAAATGATCAGATGTATACCTCGGGACCGAAGAAACGCTACTACTGGCTTCATAAGCTTCGTGAAGCACCACGGTGCCGATGAGAGGCCAAAGGGAAGGCATGTAAACCTCCATTTCTGATCTGCCCACACGAACTGAAGAAGATCCTGATGATCCGCTGCAATGGGAATAGTGAAGTAAGCGTCCTGAAGATCCAGTTTCACCATCCTCTGGTAACATAGATCTCTGAGGCAATGTATCCCTTCAATTTTGAAGTGGTGATACACCACAAAAGCATTGAGAGGACGCAGATTGATGACGGTTCGAACACCCCCTCCTTTCTTCGGGACTAAGAAGAGGGAGCTGACAAAGCCTGGGGAGTCCATGGGGATCTTTTGAATAGCCCCTTTCGCTGAAAGTGACTGAACCTCCTTTGAGATCAGAAGGACCTGCGACATGTGAAACTTTGCAGTGGTTGGAAGACAAGTCTGTTGAGGCAAAGCAGTTAATATGAACCCAAGCCTGATAAAAAGAAGCAAGGCGACCGCCCACCTTTTGGAAGGGGAGAATGAAGAATGGTACTCACCATAAGGCCGTCTGGAAGAGGTGAAACCTCGTGGCGTCACGGCCGGACTAGCGGCCCCTGCTTCGTCCAGCCCCTGTAAAAATCTTAGGAGCAAAAACCTTTTTCATGGAGGTTTGAGCCTTATCCAAAGCTGTGAATGTTTTGACAAATGAACCGACATTCTTGACGAATGAATCACCAAACAAAAGGCCTTTAGCTGCTTGGCCGGGTTCTAGAGAAGCCATATTAATAAGCTTGGGCTCAATCTTAAGTAAGATCGACTTGCGTCGTTCAGAGCAGAGCGCAGACTTAGCATTGCCAGTAAGATAGGTAATGCGCTGAAGCCAACCTAAGGCCACCTCAAAATCAAAATTTTCAGGCGAAGCTTTACCTGACTCCAACAACTGTCATGGCAATGGCGCAGGGAGAATTCCAACCCTTTCCTGGGTTTCCAACCTGTTTTAGCTAAAAACTGTGTAATCTGGGGATCAACGTCTGGAGTTTTACAGACCCCATCAGGCACTATGGGGCGAGGGCATTCGGCCCTAAGCTTGCGCCTACTCTCTTTAGAGAGAGGCTTGCGCACACGAAGTGCCACCAAATTATCAGGGTCAAACAGAGGGGTACCCTGAGGGTCACTGACACCAATGTCCTCACCCTCCGCTGCCAGGACAGGGTCTGACCCTTCCCCATGAGGGGAGGATGAAAGGTCAGGAAAGTCGTTAGCATCTGATCTATCGGACTCTGGATCCCTATAGGAATCCAGATCCTCCTCACTCAAGTCAGAATCTGACAAATCTTGAAGAGCCCTAGCTCTTTTCCAATTTCTGGCCGTTTTTGCCCGGTCAGTGGCTCTCTTGCGCGGTAAACCAGCGCTCTCAGGGACAGGATTAGAAGCCTTGTCCATCTCAACAGCAGCAAGGCTGTGCATCGGGAGTGAGGTAGTATGCTTAGACTTAAACAGAGCCTTTTTGCCAACAGGAGCAGGAATAGAAACAGCAGGAATAGAAGTAGAGGGTAAAGGGGCCTGAAGTAAAGCCTGCTGAATAGACTGGCCAATAGAATGAGGCATGACCCCCACATAGCTGATGACAGAGCCTTAGAGATGGAATGGGACATAGTGGCATCTAATAAGGTTTGAAAATCCTCTGAAGATAAGGGGTGAGAATCTGCAATTTGGCTACCAGAGGGAGTGCCAGTCTCTCTAGAAGGAGAAAAATGAGCATCCTGCTGATCCATACTGGCTCTGAATCAAGGTAAGAAAAAACAAACAAGGGACCTGAAAGGGAAAAAATTGTGGGTTGATTAACCCAGCAAATAAAGGGGGAACGAGGAGAGGATAAAGAGCACCAAGACAAGAAAAACCGAATAGAGAAACGAAGCAGCACCAAGTGACCGCGACAATAAACACGGATAAAGGTGCAATATACAAAAGGGTAATATATGCAACAAAATATAGAGACACCGGCATAAATATCAGACATATAAATATAAGGCATATATATAAGAAATATACATATATAAGGAGAGCAAAAAATACTTAACCGTTCCTGAGGGAGCAGCAAAGAAAGAGGAAGTTCGTTAGGATTGCACTCTCCCTGAGGATGATGAGGACTGCTGATTGGTTGGGCTATCGCTGGGCAGTGTTATGGTTGTTACTATTTCATTTGTTTCAACTCTTTCAGTCAAGTTTTTTCCCTCAATTCTTTGCTGCTGAGGGAGTAATAAAGAAAGAGAATGCATAATAGGAGCCTCCGTGTCTTTAATAAAATCACTATGCGTAAAGCTGGAGTGGTAATATAGTATAATTGTAGGTACATATTTAGATAGACATTTAGATAAATTAGACTTATTTGAGTACAGAAAGTGTTGTTCTCAAAACTTCCATTTTGTGGGGAGCAAGCTCTTTAAGTGTATAGCAAATGTGAGTTTGAAAGGTGGGAGAGAAATAGCTGACCAGGAAAGGACCAGAAACACATTAACTATTCTACTGTATATTTGCCACATACCCTTATATTAAGTTGCCGCTGACATTGTGGCGTTCCTGCTGACGTTGAGGGCGTTCCCGCTGACGGTAGCAGGAAACACCCCCATTTAAAGGAAAAATGGGTGGGGAGCGGGGCGTTGACCCGGAGAAGAGGTGCTTCACCTTTCAAATGGAGAGTTCCCAGGTTTATAAATAAGCCTTACTGTATATAACATGTTCTATATAATGTTGAATATGCCAGGGATTTCCTTGTATGCCTGTAAACCAGGCTTTCTCTAAAAAAAAATTTTAAGGTTCTAACTTCTGTTATATTATTAGTTTCATTGCCCCCAAACTTAAGTCATACAATAAACCCCCTATTAAAAATTCCCAACAATGTTTACGTTGGAGAAATCTGGATATAGCACAACTTTTCTTATTTGAAATATATTACTCTCTTAGCACACAGGACAATTCTATGCATGCACCGCCATAGCTACGGTGTTTGATGTGTGCACTTAAAGGGACACTCCACACACTTACACCAAATACATTTAAATACTTTAATAGGAGGTTACTATTTATTTTTAAAATAATAATTATTATTATTCCTAGCTTTCAGGAGGAGCTTCAGCTCCAGAATCGCAGTGGACTGCCTCCTCTATGATCCCACATTTTGCTTCTCTGATTGGCAGCCTGAAACAGCCAATCAGTGGCACACAAGTGTTCCAACTGAAACATGTAAAAAGTAGATCCAAATTAGAAAAGGTTCCACACATGGACATGTTATTATGCATTTTATTATGAAAGGTTACCGTGGAACAGCCTGTCAGCAAAAGAGTTACTCAGTAAGGGAATTTAAACATGTGTGGGCCAGGCCTATGGCTATCCTGAATCACGACCAGGACTGATTAAGTCTGCAGGAAAGAAACAGGCTAGAAAAAAAAGAGATGGGCTAAATGTTCTCATCTGCCATGAAATTGTATGTTGCTATGTTCTATGTTTCTGTTTCTCACATGCTGCCTACTGCTAGACATGCGTGTTCCATGTGTCTTAAGATGACCCCAGCCACTCATAAATCTCTGAAGCTGCCTGCTACACAAAGGAGGTGGCTGACCCCCAGCCCCGGGCAAGCAGCCTACCAGATATTTTTGGGTATCCCAGTAGGCCAGTTTAGTCCTGGCCACTTAGGTTAAAATAAATAACATCACTGTGGTGCTTGATAAAATAAAGGTGCAGTAATCTGGCTTTTGTAGAGCACTAATTCCATGAACCGTAGTTTAACATGCTAGTATAGGAAGACTATACCAATCTTGCTGGTCAACAGTTTGAAATATCTCTAATGTAAAACAATGTCCTGCTCATCATCAGCGTAAATGAATGTTCTTTTACATACTTTGAGAGGCTGCATAACCCGATATCTGTTTTAAATAGTTTTGAGAATTTTATCTCCTAATGTATTTCCAATGCTCGCATATGATTATGATTGCCTCTGTAAGGGCAATATTTACTGAAATCCATCCTCTATGGATGATCCACACCAAATGTTAAATACATGCATTCAAATGTATGAATTATTTTCATCACCTACCTACACCACTGAGGAACCGTACAAAGCGGTAATTAAATACATTAATTATACATTAATGATAATGAAATATAAGAACCTGCAATTGAAATGGCCGATTATAATTTCAAATCATCTCCCGCTGTGATATGAAATGGATGTCATTGTTTAATATGCAAACATCTTAATTGTACTGAATATGCCTCACATATTTTGAAATCGTTTTCAATTAAATGAGTACAAAATGCATTATTGGAAGGTGCAAGCGGAGTTCCCCGCCGCCATCCACCTCTTCCACCCGCCGCCCGGTTTCTGGGCAGTGAAGGAACACCCGATGCCTGAATATTTATAAGACGGAGGTCGTCATCGACTCAGCAGTGTCTATGGTGACGGAGGAGGTGGCCACAACATTGACACTTAGGATGGTTCCAGGAAGCTTTTGGACGCCACATTACCTTAATGTTATACAAACCTACAGAGTAAAGATTTGCACTTATGGCATGATTCAAATCAGAGGAAATCAAAAATGTTCAGCTATAATAATCAAACTCTTTAATATGGTTAGATAGGGCCACCCTTAGTTGGGTCAAGTGGCGCTTTGACAGAGGGTCCCACAGTTGTGTTGCTTACCCCTCTTGCTCACACTCGTGTTCTCTCCAGGTTGAGTGAAGTTGACCTCTGAGATATGACATACCATAAAATTGGCCCTTTTTTTGTTGCTGAATTTTGGCTGATTTTTCTAGTCCATAACTGTATAGTAGCTGTTCTCATTTTGTAGCGATAGACTTCCTTTTTTTCTGCAGACTGGAGGCTGCCGTTGATGTCAGCCATGTGATATGTTGGGATATTTCCCTGCTCAAACACCACACTGAACTCATTCGTTATGGCAATGCTAAGTAGTTCTTTCCTCCATAGACTTTCATTAGTGTCCAGCTGGGTGATTAACAATTAGCCATTGTATTGTTTACTAAAGGCAATATGAGGAAGACTCACGGATAACACACACGAATGGCTAATATGAAGCTGTTTGACAAAATATGATGCAGATTTGTTTTGTGAGTTGCAGTGAAGTTCATGCAAATTAATTTCTAATTACAAATTAGACTTAAAGTTGCAGAATTGCCGATATTGAGAAAGTTTCAAAAATAAATATTTTTTTTTAAATACAGGGGTCATAGGGACTCCTTATTAACTTCATCTCCTGCCTTAAGTAAACTTCCAATACAATCAATAGAGGATACAATGAATCCTACAACGACTTCTACTCTACAACCAGTCTACTGTCTACTCTCTGGGCTCCCAAAGCATGCATTGGAAATACCCCATCTCCTTCATATTTGCTTCCTTGAACAAGAATTGTCTAACTTTGGAACCACTAAATGATATCAGCAGGACCGCTAAATGGCGTCAGCAGGCAGTCCTGGATGAATCCCGCAATGGTAGGCTTTGGGTAGCCAGAGCCCACAAGTTCCCAGGTATGGGTATAGCTGTAAGTATAGCCTACCAACATATATCAATCCAACATCTCTATGTCCTTACCTTTTTAAAAAAAAACATTTCTGTGGTTTTATTCTAATTGGTCCATTCTCTTCATTTTAACTCTGCCTGTCCAAATTCTTCTCACACTGGCTAAACTAATTTACGGCCACCTTAAACTGCTGTGACCTGTACCTTATCAGTCTCTATCTTGCTCCTTTAACCCTATAGTGCTGCTCATGTCCCACTTAGATGTTTTGTGGTTAGTATTGCTTATGACTTGAAAAAAGGGGGGTTGATGCTCTCAAAAGCTCATCATTAAAATTACATTTATTTATATAGCGTCAGTAGATTTCGTAGCGCTGTTACAATAATAATTTTAAACCACACACAATAACAAACAGGTACAAAAGGAAAAGCAGGCCCTGTTCTTGCAAGCTTACAATCTAAAATGGAATGTTAGTCCGATAAATTCTATATTGCAGTACTCATTTTTTTTCTCTACGTGTATTAATCAACAAATCTGTAAATGTGCAAAATTTTTATTCTCATAAAATATTCCTTATTTTAAATAATAGAAAGTTGTGATTTCTATGACTTATATTTAAATGGTCTAGGAGAATTTCAAAGATATTTAGGATGTCTTGGCTAGAAAAAAATATCAATTAGATAATTTTAATGAGAAATAAAATGCTGCGTTACAATAAAAAGAACATAGCACTAATCACTTTTTACAGACTTGTGTAGGGTTAAATATATGGGACACAATGGTGTTAGATCTAGTACCCCCACCCTATACATTATGGGCTGCAAATAGAATAGACAAAATAATTCCAAGATAGATGTATATCCCTCCATCCCATATCTTATTACAATGAGATGTTTCTTATATCCATACAAATGGTTGATACTAAATATTTGCACGTGGTTCAAGCTTTTGTTATGCAGCAAATTCAAATCATAGAATTACTAGAGCCAAGTGTAATAGTAACATTGTACAATAGTAACAGCTCTGATAGGCGTATAAAGAACCGGGAATATGGAGTTTGTAGCGGCTGCCATGGCAACGGACCGAGTAATGCTTCCAATTCTGCATCTGATCACATTCATAAGGGAGGGCAATGAAGAAGACAAACTGATTGCCCACAAGGGATGATCTCTCCTTCATTAAGTAATATGACGACATTTCATTGGTCTTCATTAGTATATACTATATTCTAAATATATAATCAGCTTTAGAAAGATGCTAATTGTCCAGGTTTTGTTATTGTTTAAAATCATTATTTACAAAAATGTGTGTATTTCAATATTTCAAAGAATGCCAGACAATTGGATGCTTTTAGGATTATCCATTTGTTCTGTTTTTGCCCAATGTATTATACTCACCAGTTGATCAGTCAACTTTAATTGTGATCATTTACAAATAAAACTGTCATGCGGGGCAGCTGGCGTCCCCTTAAATTTACATGGAGACCCCCCTTGCAAATGTATGGGAGGGGGGGTATTCTGCAGAATTTTTCCATATGCATTTCTCGCTTTTTCAGCTAAACACATCTCCTGACACGTGGTTTATCTACCGCCAGTCGTCCCACCGGTGTCAGTGCCGGCTTGGTAAACATTGTGGGGGTCTAACACCCTGTGTGGGGGCATGGAAAGTGCTCCAATTGATTTCAGCCAATCGGTGGCAAAGACTAGGGAGGAGACCAAGGAACTGCAGCTTCTCCATTATGGAAGTACTTTCGTTTGAAAATGTTTAAAGAATGTTTAGATGCTCTATTCTTTGGTACATTTAACACTTTTATACCTACATACAGAGCTATAAACATAATTTACAAATACCCGTTTAACAAAAATATTTTTTAAATCATGTGAAATATTGACCGATTGATATTTTACCAGTAAATGCTTAATCGTTATATGACACAGAAGTGGGCATTGATTGGTTAGCGTGGCTGTTAAGATATCTGAAAAAGCTTTGGTATTGACCCACCGTGGAAAGAGTAAAATGACAGCTCTAGTTAGATTTATTGGCTTAGACCTCCTAAGGTGTGCATTATCTTACTGCACGGTTTAGATATTAAATCGGATCTTGAGTGACCATCTGTTTATCTGACGTGTAAAATGGGACTCGGGAGACCACCCAGTTTGAGGTTGTGAAAGGTACAAGGGTCCACATCAACCTATAAGTACCCCTATATGATAATGTCATGCGGCCAAGCGCCTTGCAGTGAGAAAGAAACAGCACAAAGTAGTCACCATCAAATCTGTGTGACCTTGACCAAGGAGTGTTGTGTAAAGAACGGTAGCGGTGCCGAGATAAATTATCATATAAAAAAACATTAAGGATGAATTATTTAGTTTGTTACAGCGTATGATGTCAGAGCACAGCATACGTAAGAGTATATGTATATTTTTAACAAGTGGGGCTAGTGGCCAGTTAGGCTCTTCTGTCATTATACACAATTCACAAATACTGTATGGCAGCTGTACTGGT